>JANHFX010017444.1:20758-42240 GCA_027560015.1 Chloroceryle amazona | reverse complement strand
CCACCAGGCAAGATTTCACATCCTTTCATTTTATAGCAGGAAAACAAAGTATTCTTAAGAGTACAAAATGTGAATGATGACTCCTTGGAAGGGAGCTGACATTTCATTCAACAGTTTCTAATAAGATGGAGAGAGAATATGGCTCTTTTCCACAGAGGCAATACCTTTTTTTAGCATAAATATATCTGGAAGGTTGATATACATCAGGATACACCATGAGACCTCAGTAGGATTTTGATTTTATTAAACATGCTTTTATTTCACTTCAGATAGAACGCATTCATGTGCCTTACAGTTAAAACCAAATTTTTGTGCAATTCTGAGTACTAACTCTGTGAACTTGCCATAATATATTGACCTTGGAGAGGAGGTGAAAGCTTTCTGTAATCTGCCCATAGATGATCTCTTCAGGAAGATTGCTGTTCAGATAGATAGTTCACAAATGAAGCAAATCTATTTTAATCTACTTTAGTGTTAGTTGCATTCACTCCATCTGATATATCAAGTAAATATTCCATAAAAATCTTCACAGGACTCTGTTGGAAGGGAATTCAGAAAACAACCTGTAAAAACCTCAATAATACATGATTATATTATGTTGGTTTTTTTTTCTCAAGGTTAAAAATTGTAGTTTTGTGTTTACAGTTTTCAGGGCTGTCAGTTTTGAAACTCCCAAGTACTTCAGAATGGCTTTTTAGATAGACAGAAAAGGCTAAAGTCCTGAGCTTGAGAGCTGGTGTCCTTGAAATACTGGATCGGTAGTCCATACCTGAGTCTTCCTGTAGTTATACCTGGATGTAAGGGTAGAAAGTACTGGGCAGGAATACGTTTTCTTTGGATTCCAGAGGAATCAAGTGCTGTCTTCAAGCACTTTATTTATTTTGTGAGCATGGGCCAATGTAGCAAGAGACTACAGCTGCATTATTTTGGAGGTGAGTTGAACTGCTTTCAAATAACATTGTCCCTGTCTGTCTTCTGCCTCTCTACAGCCTGAGTTGGGTTGGCACGGGTGCTATGGAAAAATACTTGTAAAGAGAAAAATGTCATATTAATAAAATCCATGCAATAAGATGGAAGGTTTAAAATATGCTTTTCTGATTGGTCTTCCTCCAAGACAGTGTTTGGCCAAAAAGGAAACCTCAGAACAAATGTAGCTATTTGGTAAAAATAACATCTAGTATCAAGTAAGTAAAAAATTATATCATATTAGGTAAAAGAGAAATAACTGCTTAGGTACAAAGAGTGTATAAAGAAGTAGTGCTCTTAATTTCTGACACCTGGTGCTTTGCTTTAACAAGAAAACTTGTTTTTTTTCTTTTCAATGCACACCATCAAAGCAGAAATGAAGTGCAAGTAGACAGAAGAGGTAAGTTAGCACTGTGTTTGAAGTAGCACACAAGTGTTTCCAGCTAAGACAGACTGAGCTTCTATAATGTGCTTCTCAGAAGTTCAGCCTAGAGCTTTATCCCGGGAATAAAAATTTTAGTTAATGTCCACTGAAAAAATTTTCTTCAGAAAATGTAGAAGTGTTCATTTAGTCAGATGGTATTTTATTTGGGTCTGGGGAAAGCAGTGGCTCTGTTCAAGAAGTGTCTGATTTAAGAATGGGATGGAATAGTCTATAGAAAACAGCAGCAGAGCATTAAGGACTGTGCAGATACCAACAAGTAACCCCATTCTATTACCAATATCTCCCAGGGATCAACTGTCACTGTATTTTGCTTGTACTTTGTACCAGATCACTCTACTAATTCCCAAGATTAGAGCAGTCTATGGAAAAACTGCTTCCCTAAACTGTGTTGATATGCCAGCAGCAACAAGGAAAGGCAATTTCTTCCCAGTTCAACAGACTTTTCAAGACAGTATGTATTGTTTTTCTTGGATTATGATTAATGAACTACCAGACCCCATTCACAAAAATATGAAGATAGCCAAATCAAGCTATCTGAAGTCTCACTGATATGCAGAGAAAAATCAAGGTGCCAGAATCAAGGGCTAGATGACAGCAAAAAATGCACAGTACAGGATAGATATATTTGGACCTGCTTAGTTACAGCTATTCAAATAGAAGAGGCATCCTGATTACATGTCTAATATTTCAGACAATGAAGACAAGAGATTTACCTCAGCTTGACCACTGACAGCTTCTGTTTTCACATGCAAGGCTAGGGCTCTTCTTAGAGCTCATCCTATTATCTCACCCTAAGTCCAGTTGGCTTTCGCAAATGTGAAATGCTGTTTTACATTCACAGTCACCACTAAGTATTTCACACACTTAGCATCTCCCTTATCTTCCTTCTGTGCAGTGTGTGGGCTTCCTCTCAGTGGCAGTACACTTGATTAAAGTGTAAAGAGCCACATGGAAATCAGTCTAAAAACAATTGCTGGAGGCGTTTCACTTTCTTTGTGCAGACATGGCAGATCAGTTACCAAATGACAGATGAGAACACTTTTTCTGACACCTTAATTCTTGGCCTTTTCACCTTTTTCTTTAGTAAGGAGTAATTATAAACATTCATATGAGGACATATAGGAAATAAAATGTTTTAGATATTGTGTCTAGATGACACAGTTTGCCATGTCAACACAAGGAAAAAAGGTCTACAGATTACCTTTTTTTCAGAAGGAGCTCTGCATCCTAGCTGACAAAAAAAGATTGAGAAATCTCAGCAGTGCTTCCCTCCATCAAACCATCTGTTTATAAACAGAGAGTTAAAACAGTTAACTGTTATAACAGTTTCACACATTTATCCAGCCAGTTTAAAGGACTTGAGGTATGCATATTGCAATTTGCAGTCAGAGGTGATATTGCTACTCTTCATAACACACCTAGGGAAAAAAAATGCCTGTGACTGAATGGTTAATCAGGCTTTAAGCCTCAACTCTGTGCTCATACTACTGGATTTAGTGAACTGTGGAAAGAATTCTTTATCTTACACAGACTGTATCGTATTAAGGATAAATTGCATTTCAGCAAATATTTTCTTTCCAAGAAGCAGATTTTTTCACTTCATATTATTTTTCAGAACATGATGAAATTGCACTTAGTTTTGATAGCATGAATTTACTTTGATTACCTAATTTCCTTATAATGTACGGTAATTAGGCTAGCAGATTGACGAGAAGTAATGTAAGTTTAATAACTTGATAATTTAACCTGTTTTGTATGGCAATCTGATAAGCAATCGAGGAAATACTGCCTAGGTGAAACTATAGCTAAAAGAACCTGCAAGCATGCTGGAGAATAATACTAGAATTCGGAACAACTGCAAATAATTGGAAAAACATTGCCCTGTATAGGGTGCAGTTCAATACAAATGAATACAAAATACTACTTTGGGGAATAATCACTTGTTAAGGTAAAAAAATAACTCCTAGTGGGATGAATAGACAGGGGTGCTGTAAGTTAAGGTTCATTCTTGTCTTCTTAGCACCTATAAGGCTTTAGTTAGACTGATGTGTCCAGCATTCTTTAGGTAACACAGGTAAAGAAGTATGCAGACAGCTGTGAGAAAAAACAGGTAAGATCAGTAGGGATGATTTAGAGATATACAGAATGTAAGGAAAGAATTAGAAATTTGGTATTATTTATTCTAGAGAAGAATAATTTGAAAGCAGACACGATAAATCTTCTAATACATAAAATATTGTTGCAGAGAGCAAAAAGTTATTCATTTGGGGTGATACAAGAAGTTACAGGATTAATAACAGCAAGAGAGATTTAGGTAAGATTTTAGGAAAATATTTCTGAAGACAAGAATGCTCATGCTTTGGGAAAGATTGTGCTGCAAAACTTTGGAGGATTGAGGGAGAGAGGTTAGACACACCTATCTCTTAAATTATGTAGATACACTTGATTATGTCCTGTCTATTCTGACCTGCAATCACATAGCTTAGTGGCTATGTAATTGTTATTTGGAAAACTCAGTAAAAAGAGAGTGCTCTGTGTAAGCACAGAGGCCAGAAAGCATGAAAATAGAAGCTTCAGGAATGTGTCATATGAAGACCCACTTGCTGTTGATGTAGCTCTGGTACTGAATGTTCTTGATTCATTCATTACCGTTAAATGAGTCTAGATTTAACTGCTGTTCAGCCAGGTTTTACAGCATTCTTTCTTTTCCATTAATTGCTGGTTGTGTTCTCCCTTCCCCCTTCCTGATGTTGCATATATTTCTGAGGGGTACAGTGCATATATTTATTTAATAGTTTGTGAATAAATATGCACCTCAGCCACCAAGTGCTCTTTTTAGATGCATTCATGAAATGTGTACTTTGGATATTCAAGGTAGAAATCAGTAGATAACTTGAGGTACTGAGTCTTTGTGCAAGATGTCTTAGGGCTTGATCTTCATCTGAAATATTTTTTTGTAGGTAATGTATTTTTCATCTCAAACTATATTGCACACAGGGTTACCAGGAGTCACACATTGGCTGTCCATAGCTATGTGATGATATGATGGCTTGGTCAAATGGATCTGAATGCTTGTGGCTACTGTGGTCTACTCCAAAAGTCACATGGCATTATTGTGGAAATAGCAAATAAATTGTCGCTACCAAAGCTCTTTCCTTGCCTCTCCTCCTCCTGTTTGAAGCCTGAACTAAACCTGTGATACAACAACTAAAAGGGCAACTAATATTTGTGAAATACGGGTCAGATCTAAGCACTGGAATGGCCAGATGTGGGAGAGCAAGACTACATTGTCTGCTGTCAGTTTCTGTAACGTAACTACTTTGACTAACAGTTCACAAAAAGCATTCTCAAAACAAACACAGAAATGGTTGCTTCTCTTTATGTAGTAGGAAAGCCCCAGCTTTCTGCATGTTTTGGCACTGTCAGAAACATGGACTTAAATGGCACTGTATCAGAGGAAGAATGGCAGATATTCCACAGTTCTGTGGGGTACATAAACATTAATTTTCTACATTGAAAGCAGAACTATCAGGCAATATTATGTAGTGGATATATTAGGTATTGCGGAGCCTCTTATACCACACGCTTTTACTCAAAATGCCTGGCTGGGTTTTCCCAAGCCTCTGGACCACAGTTGCCCAGCTAAGATCCTTACAAAGTCACAGATTTTTCCTGCTCCTTCCTCAACCCACGGGGTCTCCTCTTGTGCTTCTATTCCTCCAAATCTTACTTACAGTATCCTAATGAGTCTAATGCACTTGGATTGTTGGGATAGCAGTTGATTTTCCAAGTGCTGTAATATGGTGATGCATATGACAGTGCTTGTCTGGTGTGAATTTTGTAATCAGGATTCTTCATGAGAATCAGGATTCTTCTTGGTGCACTGAGATTCTGACAGCAGGCAAGTGGCCTCCTTTAAGGGAAAATGCCAGTGTTGTTGATAAGAACGATGGAGCCATGGGAACAAACACACTTTCCAGTTTTCAAGTGTTGAGCTTTATGAATAGCAAGCATTCAATGAGAACTGCAATTGTGCTACAACACCATAATTCCTGAATAAATGAGCCTTTTAAACAGTACAGGGTACAAGAATCAGTACTAGTATCTAGACAGATTTCACATGATAAAAATGTATTGCATTCTGACCGTAATTTTAGTCAGTAATGATGAATGAGCAGTACAAGTTTCAGCCCCCAAAGAAATTTAGTTTACAAGAAAAACTGCTAAAAATTGAGTAGAAATAGAGTCCATGTATGAAGCTTGTCTTCTAAGAGAGAGCTTGAGAAGAAAGAAGTGTGCTTGTTTTACTTTACTTTCTAATCACCTTCTGAAACACAGTCTGGTACAAATTAATTTGACTATGAAGAGTGTTTTGTCTCACCTCAGTATTTCCAACAAGCTTTTTATCAGAGTTCCTGCCATTCCTTTCCTGTCCATTCTCTGTTCTAAGACTGTAGCTGAGACTAAGCTGTCCTGTCTGCTCGTAAAAGGTTATATGCCTATGTTACAAACTCTCTTTTTAAAAATATCTTTTACATTTTCAATATCCAGGTAGCTGCTGAATTCAGATGTATTTCTCACTTGTGCATACATATTTCTGGTTAAGCTCAGGAATTCCAAAAATAATATCAGAGAGGAAAACTCAAAAGCTCATTGCTTTTGTGGCTTTTCTTTTACAGAGGCTAGTTTTAGGCTGTATTGCCAATGATCAGTCTGTACTCTTTAGTTCTATATTATATACATAAGCTGTGTGTGCTACAGATGATATTTTCTTAGCCTCTTCATATAGCCTATTAAACAGTAGTTGGAATACTTCCATCCCGAAAGAAAAACCTTTGGCATAAATAATGTTGTCATTTGGATAGGCTAGACATATTTCTGCAAGGTGACCTTGTAAAAATATTGTCTCAGGTATTACTGAGCCTAAATTATATGACAGTGAGTGAGTTAGTATATTCTCGTCCCTCTGGTACACAAGGTCTCATCATGTAGCAGTGAAACTGCCTGAAATGAATGAAAAAATAGTAGTGTTCATCAGATTTAGAGGTTGAAGTAAGCTGGTTTCTCTTTCATTATTTTTTGTTTGTTTGTTTGTTTTAGTTGCAGATGTTTATGTAAATTCTTTGTTTAGCAAAGGCAAACATTGCTTATTGTCATTTTTATATCTGATAATTTTTGTCTTTGCAAAATAAAATTGTATGAAACACAGGAAAGAGTATCCTGACTACACTATAAATGTAAGTAAGTCTGGAATTCTTAAGTCAGAGTTATTTTATTCTCTTTCTTTTACAGCTCTCTCAAATGCTTTTCTATGTCATTCAGGAATAACTTGATTGTTTCGGTGCTCTAGATGACAAGATCATGCTCTCTCTTTATAACATGCATGTTTCTGTTTCCCTTAAGGGTCAATCACCTTAAAAACTGTCTTCCTAGTTTGTAAGGCAGGGATAGATTTTATAGTTCACACTACCATTTACCAGTTCATTTCCCCTGAATCATTATTCAGGTGTTCATGCTTACGGTACTATATTGCCAAGACTATTCCAGTTCATAAAAACAAATGGGACCAGCTCACACTCTATCATATGAAATAATTCTTGTGCTTAGTGTGTAAATTTCTTGGTTTGTATATTCTATAAATGTAATGTAGTTGTCATGAAAATATTTTTTTAAATGACTATACATATGGTACTATTCTCTGTCATTCCAGTGAAATAACTAAATTTAGAGACAGAAGGGCACAATACTTGATAATACAGGTCAGATCATACAGGCCTTTCACACCGTCCAGCTGCAAAAGAAGAAATGGGAAAAATACCAGGTTACTTGTGAATCAGTGTCTCTCCCTGCTTGCCAAGAACACAGAGGCATTCAGTCCAAGCAGGTTAAAGCAGTATCCTTTGAGTGTAATGTTGTATTAAAATCTGTTTGACTCAGAAGTTACTTCTGAAGAAGAACATACATGGTTTTTGAGCCAAGTTTTCAACAGCTGCTGCAAAAATGTGATCTTCCAGACTGTGTTCAATATAAAGAGCTTCATTTTTAATGCTCTATGTCTGCCAAAATGAAGCTGCCAAAACCAAAGGCTATCCTAGGGCTATTCTATAACTGTGGCTTTTTACTACTACAAACAAATCATAAAGGAGAGCAAGTGTACAGCTTAAATAATCTTATGAATATTGGAATGGATTTTCAAGTTTGTGACTCCCATTGACTGAGGAGTATCACAGTTTCATCTTGATTTGTTCCACAGCCAGTGCATTTCATAAAATAAAAATATAAACAACAGGAGAAACTCTTTATATCAGGAGTTGTTTTCTCTTCCATGTGACCTTCTAAGTCAAGAACAGTAGATATTTCCTCTCCCTTCCAATACTGCAAAATTCCTTCATTTAGATTTGGCTATTTTATTCACAAAAATGTAACTTTTTTTTTTTTTCCCCCCCTGATGCATCGAGGCTCAAGAGCTTATTTACTTGTTTGTTTTGAGAAGGTGCTGTCTTGTTTGTAGCTTCCTTTCATGTCTTTAAATTTAAAGTTGTTAGGGTAGGGTCCCTGTGCTTTGTTTTTAACGGTGCTTTAGGACTCGAAGATTACTATCAACAAATTTGTATTTAAAAAAATGGAAAAGGATAGATTAAATTTTTTTTTCCACAAAAATTGTCTTTCAGATTTTTGTACTGCTCTGGAGGAGTGCCAGATACCAGTGGCAGATTACAGTCAGAACATCTTCATTCTGTGGTCAGTTTTTTCTGAGTAGCAGACACTTCATACTTAGTCAAGTAATGTCAGTTGAGTGTAACATTTTGGCGTATTAGGTATTTCTAGCAGCTTCCAGCTTTAATCCTCTATGTATGACTTCAAGGTAGGATCAGTAGTGAACAGAGAAGGACTTCTGGTACAATTCTATTTCAATATTTGTTTTAGGAATTTAAAAAGTGAGATATTTTGCATGTGTAGTATGTATAGAAAACACACATGCACATAAAAAAAAAAAAAAGCAGCTTCATCTTAAGTGTGGCTTTTTTAAGGCTGTACATATTCTTCAGCTCTGCATTGGGAAGCCAAGCACGCAGACATATAAAGACAATTTGAGTACAGTGGGGCAGAAACTAGATATAAATGTAATACATAGCTAACCATTTTGAAAGTAGGAGGAGAAGGGTGTAAGTCCTTTCTCTGGCCCGTCAGTCATAGTGGCTGGCAGGGAAGGCATGATGAGATCGAGTGTGATGGTGAAGTCTGGGGAGGCAAAAAGCTATTCTTAGACATCTGTGTGTGATGCATAAAGGAAGATCTACACAAGTGTGCAGTAGCTTTTAAAATATACTCTTCCAGCTTATCTTATAAATGAAACCTCTGCTGTGTGACAGTGTTCTAAAACATGAGAAAAGGGTGTAAAATTATTGATGAGAGAGCCCCATGGTGGCTATGAGTTTTCTGTCTGTTTGCATGAGGAGTTTTTGACTACCAAGTTGGAAAATGGCATGTCTGACCAGAATAACTGAAGGGGAATCACTTTATAGCATTAGACTGGAATATGGTGAGCTTATGGTACTGGCAGAGCAGGAATGTGTTATCAAAGGATGATAATTCAAAAATGAGATGCGATTTGATGGGCACAAGCATGCACTCACCAGGGGACTTTCTGGTCCAAGGTGTTGCCTGAGAAGGAAGGTAAATTAGCTATTGAGCTAAGCCTGGACAATGTAGCTGCTGGAAGAGGAGGCCACAGGAAGAGCAACAGCACTGCAGCTCCTCCTACCCAGCCCAAGTAACTTCACATGCGTGCTGAGTAGCGGGGAGTGGGAGGCTGCCTAAAGGAACTTCATTGTTATCTCTTTCCCAGGTATGTCTTGCCTATATAATGCACTTAGCCTCTTGTGTTTAATTGGCAACATTTGGTAGATATTCCTGGTTGGTCTAACACTCTACACCAGGACAAGAAACATCAGAAGATGTGGTCACTCTTCTTGGTTTACATCCTTTGTGTGATACATGCTTCAGCAAGAACCTTCTAAGTGTAGCCACTGTATAATCAACTCATGCTTTGTTACAGTGAAAGATGTAAGCAAATATCCACATCTTTTATTGAGAAAATACACGTAGGAGTCCCCTCATCTTCTAAAAGCCTGTCTTCATTTAAATAAAGACAGATGCACATGTCTCTGCCAGAATGAGGCAGAGTCTGGAGCTACCCTTGCTGTCTGAGGCTAGTTTTTATGTTGCCAAAACATAATTGTGTCTCCTGAAAACTTGAGGTCCTCTAGATAAAAGCAGATGACACTGGTGTGCAGTTACTTTAGCCATTAGAGTTCAGCCATCCTTCTGCTGTGAAAGGGTGATACTATAGGAACAACCTCTTCCCAAACCTGCTCATGCTGCAAGCCAGCAGCTCAGGGGAAGCTCTGTTATAGGGCATTGCAGACTACACCCCTAACAGCCTAAGTGTAGTGGATATTTGGCAAAGAGAAACCAGCTCCAGTTTACTTCAAGGTTTTTTTAGCTCCAGAGCAGAAAGGGCACATTTTACTAGCTATTGGCATCATTGAACAGGATTTGTGGGGCAAGCCTTCAAGCTGTTCTTGAGGATCTTCCTCTTGCCAGATGTGGCCTAAAAGGACCTCATCACACGCAAAATCCAGCTGGTCTGGAAATAAAATTGTCACCTTTACTAACAGAATGCTCTATGCCAGTATGTAAGAATTTTTCCCCACCCTTTCTTTTCATTTAGGAAAGTTAAATTCCCTGTAATGAAATGAAAGGCCCCATTAAATGGAAGGCAGGCATGACTGGAAGGACTGTTTGTCTCACAGTCTGTCAACACTGGCTGACTGTGTTGGCAGCAAAGCTAGTATATTGAAATTGCAATTCAGCTGCCACTAAAAATAGGTAGCCACGACCTTTGTGCTCTAACTCAAAATTCATAGTTTGGACTTACACCATGTATTGGTGTTTATTGGCTTATTTACATGAGTAATCAAAAAAAGCAGGTGACAGTGGTGAGGAAGTGCAGCATTAGACAGTGACTTTTTCACAGAAATCATTTACATACCAGCATTGTGGTGTGCATCTTCAATCTGGGTGATCTGTGCACATAATTAAGCATCTTTTAGGAAGGAAAGCTTCATAAAAGTGTAGTGTCAAACCACTGATTTTGTATTAGTAGTGAATAGACAAATATTCCTAGCTATATAACTATGTAGAAATTATGCTCACGTTAATACAGATAGGTGAGGTGCTACCCACTAGGGTGGAAGATGGGAGCTGCTTCATAAAAAGATTTAAGAAACTTATTTGGCAAAAAATCCCACTACTGTAAAACAAATTGTTTCTACAGCCACAAAACTGATTGAACCTTTGGTTTTCAGCCACCAACCTAGCACAAGACTTCTGCTTCACAGAGAGGGGGCCATTTCCCCACACTGTATTTCCCACTTGCTTTTCAGTATTGAAAAAAAAAAAAAAAAGGTGGAACTCCAAGCATACACATTTCATAATACTGTAATGCTGTAGCATTCAGTATTTCATGTTAACTGCAGCAACTTCAGAATATGAATAAAATAGGTTTGAGTTAGCAGATGCTTCAGCTAGCCTAGCAGTATGGGAAACTGGGAGGATTGTTAGTGGCAGTTTGGGAGCTAGCTGTGACACTGCAAAGTTGTGGTTTCAAGGAACCATTATCATTTCAGCCACTTTCTTTGAGGTTCTTAAGTCTCTGGTGTTGAGTTTAAGGCCAGTTACTTGAGAGTGTGGTTTTAACATGAGCTTTTCATCACTTTGCTCCAGACGTCTTCTAAATGAAATACAAAGCTATTTTTGCCTTACTGAAATGAACAAAATTTAAACACTTCAGCCCATTTCTAAGTGATTTCTCAGCTGATTATCTGAAATCATATGTCTGCTAGTTTTAACAATACTCATAGTGTAGTGTATGTCAGCCTTTAGTGCTAGGAAAGTTTTATCACTGGGTCAAATGAAAACAAAATAAGGACAGGGATGCCTAATAAAATTGCCTTCCTCAAAAAATGGAAGGTATCTTTACTGAGGTTTCTTTCCTACAAGCATATTTTGTTCTTTCCCTAGGGAAGGAATAAAGGATGATCCCTTTCTTTTCTTGAAGAAATATAGTTTAGTAAATACCAGTGAACTGAGAGCCCTGCCAGAAGCTTATTCAATGAATGCTGTGAAATACTGTGCAAGCCTGATTAGCCCTGAAGACTAGTTACAACCTGTAATTATTAAAAACTATTTAAAGACTCTATATTTCTTCAAGATAAGTATTAGAAAGTACTTTTATTAGATATATTAGATATAACTGATAATCAAATGTTTGAATTCATTTATTTATAGCATTTCTCGCTGATGCTCCCTCATGGTGTGCTCTGCCTGCACAAGACCCTGTGTCAAGACTCTGGGGCATAGGACTGATGTCAAGACACAGGTCAAGACAAATATCTACACATAGCATCTAGGACCTGCCTAGCACTTGAATCTGTCCCCATCAAGGTGAAGTGGATTTTTTTCATTCACAATCACAATAAAATTGGATATTAATACAAATACCCTTACCTTTATGTGTTGTTTTGGTAGAGAGCAAAATACAAACTGCCAGGGAAGTTGGCCCCAACTCTCATTTTAAAAACACGCTGAAAACAAAACCCACTTCCTTTCCAAAAGATTTTCCTCTTTTATATTCAGATAGACAGCCTTAGTGCAAAGTACCTGCCAGTTTACTACCTGGAACTTGGGCTTAATGCAGTGCATGTCCATTACACATGCCCAGGAAGGTTGTGGAGTCTCCTCTGGAGACTTTCAAAACCCAGCTGGATATGTTCCTCTGTAGCCTGCCCTGGATGAACCTCCTTTGGGAGAGAGGTTTGAACTGGATGATCTCCAGAGGTCCCTTCCAACCCCTGCCATTCTGTGACTCTGTGAAGTGATATTCATTAGACATAAGATGTCTGCTTGGGCTAAACATCCTTCCACCGAGTCCAATGCTAGCACAAGGCATAATGGTTATAGCACTTAGAATTAGCTTAAACAGGCAACATGCTTGGTTTCAACAGTAGCATTAATTACAAAAGATATATTATCTCTGGCGTAAGTGTTTACTGATTTTCAGTACAGACTTCACTTACGAAGAAAATGTCAGCATAGTTACTCACTTGCCATTGTGACATTATCGGTCCTGGGTATGCAAGGTCCAGCCTTTCAGACCTCTTCCTCTGAGCAGAGCCCTTAAACCCTGAGTTCAGCTTTTCTCCCTGTGCTTGTCTAGTGCTTAAAACCAGGAATTATCTAACACAGCACACACAGAGCTGCTGCAGGTAGTCAGAAAAAAGATTCAGCTAAAAGAGGTGTTGGTCAACTCACATTGACTCATGCATCCTACTTTAGCTTACAGGAAAAAATATGTAATTAGAACATGTTTCTACTATGGGGGCAGTAATAGTCTCCTGGAATTGATGCTTATTTCTTCCTAGATCTAGTCTTGCTTTCCCCATAATGACTCTTCTGCCAGCACACATGGACACACACATACCACAGACACACTCACTCACTTTCTCTTCCTCCCTCCTGTTCTCATCAGAATGGGGTTTTGATATGCTTATTTCCTGTAATGACTGTTTTAAAATTATTTCCACAAACAAAGCAATGAATAGAATAGAGGCAATATCACGTGACATTGGATGTTCCTAATTTTGCCAATAGAAGCTCAACAGAAAATGACTTAATGATTAAAAAACTTCAACTCACTAGTTTGTGAATGCCTGTCTTCAGGAATGTAACCCCTCTTAACTTCTTTACATGATGGTACAGTGTAATTCACTCAACCTAAGAGCAGGATAATGACAGCTTTATACAGGGTCTCACATCACACCTCAAAGTTCTCTTCTTATCTCAAAGGTTGTACTGTGCATTAAAGCAGCAGGCTGTATTAATTTAACCTCTGATATTTGGGCCATATTAACCCATCAGTGCAGGTTTATGTATCTCACACCTCAGACCCTATCAAGAAATTTGGCAGTGGCAGCTTGATAAGGACATCATACCTAGCTGAACTTGTTCTAAAAACAACATCTGTGAAACACTCCTCTGGTTGCACTTTTTCATGACCTTGTGCACTTGTGCTCACTCTTGTTTAGCTATTGCCCATATGGGCAGTCCATTCTTCTACAGCATCAGAAATGCTATAAGGAAGGAGTACTGAAAATTCCCATTTTTCTGTAAAAATATTAGCACCTTGGGGGGAGGGAAAACCTGGTATAAAATGGAAACTTGAGCTATTCATTTTTAGATGGTAAAATAATTGGTGAAACCAGCATTACATATTTAATGAGACTGATCACATTGCTTTTTCATTTCTGTACGGAAATATTTAACAAACCACTCTTCACTATCAGCTACTTTACAGTGAAAATTCTACGAGAGGGATGTTTCAGGTATTGCAAAAGTTTAAGCAAAGACAGTATGTTCAGATTCTTTTTTTGTTTGTGTGGTACAGTCAGTGAAATAAAACTCCTTAAATAGTGTATTATCCCCAGTTTCCCAACCTGAGACCTGTATTGGAATAGGTATTTAAAAAATATCAAATTCAAAATAATCAAATCCCCAAACTAAACTTCTTTGTTTCAAGAAAGCTGTGACTATATTAAGAAGTTCTTCAAGTGCATAATCTTCTGTGACAGTGTGGTTCAGGCAGGCAGCTTTTCCAGCTGTAATGTTTGTATGCCTTTTCAAAAAATAATAAAAATTATTGAAATCACACTTCCAGAAAATCTTGAAATCCTGCAGATGGGGCTTCTACCTTCTAATTTCACCCTTACTTAAAAAATTCTACTTCATGATGTTGACAACTTTTTGATTACCATATGTTGATTAAACAATGATGGTGACTATTGTAACTAAAATACAAGCAAAAGTCAATGCAGCTGTTTTATTAAATACATAATCCTAAAAAACTTTAGAGAGTTTTGGATTATGAATGCACTCAGAGCACTTGACTCCACAACTTAAGAAACAAATAATAGCTCTGCTTCAAAACTGCAAAACAGGTTCTTGAGAGATTCCTTTTAACACTGGTCTGGTGGTATTTTTAGGAACTACAGCTTACAAAAGAGCCAGTGCTTTATTGCAGTCAATTTTCAAGGCAGCTCTGTCTAACTTTACATTCTTTTTATCTCCTTTCCTTTTTTTCTCTCATTATCTTCTTGCTTTCTTCTCTCCTCCTCTTAGTTACAGGATTCCGTGGATCATATATCTCAAAAGTGTCTTCATCCTGCATGCTTGCATCTTTCACCTTTCTGCTTCGATCTTCAAATTGAAGTACATGTGACATCCTACAAAAATAAAATAAAACATAGCTCAGACTCACTGCAAGAATGGAAAGTTACAATTTCTATTTATGATATGCATGGCAAAATTTTAGCACTGCAACTTATTTTTGTGTATATTCTTTGTTTCTTTTTCTTTCTTAGTACACCTTAATATTGTAGGGTAACAACTTTTGAGAAGACCCATTTTGAAAAATACATCCAAAGCTTTCTCTCCTGGATTTTATTTCACAACCGGGAAATCTCGTCTTGTTTCTTTCTATTTAACAGACTTTCCCAAAGGCAGTGAAAAATTTTCTCTGTAAGAGGGAGTGTTTCTCGAGTTTTCCTATTAGTCACTTTGGACTTCCTTTCACTGTTAGGGTTTTACAAAAGGGAGAAGAGTTTGCATGGAAAAGACCTGAAGTAGGTACAGAGATGATCAAAATGGGAATGCTTCACATCCTCCTGCTCCACCTTGGTTCAGATCATGTTTTTATATTCTTTGAATACCAGACTAAACTAATACTTTGTTCAATCCAATGTTTTTTCTACTGTTGATGAGGAATTCCACCTCACTTGCCCCCTCCTCCCCCCGCCCCCCAGCTATTTCCCCATTTCAACAAATCCCTGGTAATCTAAAAATAGCACCACAAGTTTGAGAAGTGGGCCCATGTGAACCTCAGCAGGTTGAAGAAAGCCAACTGCACCTGGACTGGGGCAACTCCCAGTATCACTAGATGACCTTTAAATGTTCCTTCCAAATCAAACCATTCTAAGATAACCTGGAGTCCAAAGTAGAGTGTTAGCTTTAGTCAGTGGCAGGAAAGCCTGCAGCTTATGAACTATGGTCTTATTAGCAGGTGTCACTGAGGTGAGAATTAATACATAAGTTGTCAGAAAACTACGAGTTTTAGCTTGGAGAAACAAAGTCTTAACTGAATTATTTACACCACTTAAAGAAAGTGAGGTGGGATCAATAGGAAGAAAAGCAAACCAAAGATGCTTACAAACTTACCCATTGTAAACCTATTGTTCCTTACTGACAAGATATTAAGATTTTTGAATTCATAGTCACAGTAGAGCTGCTACTTGTGAACTAGGAGAACAAGCAAGGAAGTTCGTATGTTCAGTTAAAAAATACCTCAAAACAGAATTAAAAGATTTTTCAGTGCAAACAAGCATACCTAGTCAAAACCACCACTTACACTTGGATCCTGTATTAATAAATTGCAGAAATGTCTGACTTTGATGGGACAACTTAAAAAGAACTAAACTAAGTCTAAGCACACAAATGTTTGTATCATTAGATGTCTTTGTTTACAGCCTTTGTGATGGAAAAACAGGAAAAACAAGTGAGTATCAGAATGAAAGTTTTGTGGCCAATTAAATACTGCTTTATCAGTCTCTTCCAATATGTAGAATATCCCGAATTAAACACATTTTCAAAGAGCTCTAGTGCAAATCTTCATACATAAGGGAAGGGAGGGAAAACCAGGTCAGTTACTGTAGATTGCAATACAGTACTATTGAGGAAACCAAACAAAATTCAAACTATAGACTATATGGGATCCATTTAAATGCTTTAGAAAAATCTTAAAAACAAAAACTGAGGCTTTTCATCACAATTCTTTCTTGGAATGTGGGTTTCATAAATCTCTTATTGTACAGAATTGTCAGTATGCCTGTGCCTCACCCTGTCCTATGGAAAGTTGTTTCCAGTGTATAAAATTTCAGTAGTTTATAACCCTGTACACACTCCTAAGAGCAAAATTTGTTTAGTTGTATCTACAATCCAGAATAACATAATGTACTATCAGAGTGATTCATGATTGAGTATTTGTAGTTTAATTATAAAAACATTGTCTCACAGTGGAGGGACTGAAGTAATTTTTTTTAGTTAACATGCTTTCTGCATTTGTCATATTCTTCTCAACTTACTAAAGATGAGCATAAGTATTTTTTTAAGAACACATACCAAATCACACTATCTTAGTCTGAATTAAAATATAGGTCTAAAGAGATGGAGTCAATCCTTGGTGAGTGGTTTTGGAGTGTGTTGCATGACTATATGCAGAAGTGTAGCCACAGTCAGCCATTTCATCAACTCAGGTTCTCAAAGAATGCCACAGCATGCTTGCAGGATATAACTAATAGGAAATAAAAATAAATACACCTCTAATTCTTGGGTCAGACCATACTGCATCCCAAGTACTTTACAAATTAGATGCCGTAGATTTAGACTGAGCAATGTTTGTTTCTCTCCAAGAGCTGAAAGAAGTCAGTCTCTGACTTCTCTTCATAGCTTTCCACTGAGGTATTCCCAGCTGTGATTAAATATAAGCCAATATTAGGAAACTTTCTGATATTCCTAGAATCAATTTCAGATGCAGCATTTCATAGGTATAGCAAAATAAACACAAACTGCAGTGGAGATTTAAAAAAATATTTTCCTAATGTGAACTTAAGCTTTTTTTTTTTTTTTTTAAGTCACACATCTTCACAGGTAGAATTGTTTTGCGTCTATGTAAATGGTAATTCACACTTAATACTATTTTCCAAAACCAATTCAAATTATTTTCTTTTTTTTTAAAGAACATAGGAAATAGTAATTATTTCTATATGAAATATCTGAATTTACAATAATCATACTCAAGTCTCTCCAACAGAAGCTTGCACTTGCATAATTTTCCAAGTGCAGAGTTAGGGCTTCAATTCCACAAATACAGGTTGCATGAGACTTTTCCTTGTTTGGTTTATAGCTCTCTACTGAATGCTCCTGGGTTCAGTGTGGAGTTGGCTTCCCAGTCATGGTTCTGCTGAAAGCTCTCGTTTTAATCTCTTCATCTTTGGTCTTTAGGAACATACTAAATTGTGCTTATCACGACTTGTTTGACAGTTCACTTTAAACAGTGAGATGTATGACCTAAAACACACTTTTTCTTGAAAATTTAAAGCATGTAAGGTTGTCAGCTCTCCTATGCAAAACTCAAAAGAATAAAAACATTTTGCAACTTAGTTTTTTTTTTCTCAAAACTAGTTTAAAAAAAAATAGCTTGCCAAAACTGGGTTTAAAGTATATAGGTGTACAAAGTCTTTCTTCAGAAGAAAAAGTAACCGCAAAATTATTTTCTTAACCTCTTCTATGAAGACAGTGCTGCAAATCAGAATTGGCTATCTTGGTGAGGATTTATTGCTTGAGAGGGTTTTTACCCCAGCCAGATGACAGCATCCTATAGTTTAACCATTGTCCCACCCCATGTAATGGGGGAGCAGATGTTATGCTGTACTGAAATTCTTTCAGTGTTACTAAAGGACGTTTGGTACTTGGCTCTTTTCTGAATTCCAAAAAATGAAATGTCTTGAAACATTAAACTGAAATACCTGAATTCATTTCGACAGTTTCAGAGGCAGCACGGGATTTCAAAGGTATGTGGACAGTCTCCTGGCCCAGTGATATTCTCAGATAACTATTTTTGCAACAGTCAGCAAAGAAGACTGCTTCTTTACAAGTTACCAGCAGAGCAGCTCCTATATGTCCCTAAACTGCGGTAACTAGTATGTTACCTTGGTGATCAGTTTGATTACTTTCTAGGAGGTAACAAACGGGAGAATGTTGGCTGCAACCAAAGCTTAAAAGAAACACCAGAAAGCATTCAAGAACTATTAAAGTATGATTAAGCTGTGTGTCCAATAGTCTAGCATAGGCAACACCATATTTGCCAACTATACACCAAAGAGCAAACCCCACCTACACAGTGCTCTCCAGGCAGACTCAACCAGTTTTTTCAGGAGACAGATCACGTTCTTCTGAACTATTCTAGTGAGATCGTACTTGTAAGAAAATATCTGATATACAGTAATCCCTCTCATTTTGTGTGAGCCGTGCACTGGATCTGAACCATATGCCAGGTGCTGACAGGTGGCAGTAATGTTAAGTGCAGCATAAACACAAATCTGGTATCACAACAGCTCTGGCCTTTCCAGACATGCCCTTTGGGAGAAACCAAAGCAGCTGTAGGTGAACTGAATCATTTTGAATCTCAGCAAGACCAAGAAGGCACTATACTTTTGCACTGGTGATGAAGCTCTGATGTCCATGTACAAACGCTCTGCACACATTAGTGATTTTTACACTAAATGAATGGAAGTCCAAAGCTGCGTTGTTTAATTCCACGCTCGCTTGTCAAACTGACACAGCTGTTGGCTTTTACCAGTTCACCTGCTGCCCATTCAAAACTCCTTGCAAAACTGACTCTACATGGCATGCCCTGTGGTGCCTCTGCCACTTCAGTGGAAAGCCTGGGACATTAATTTGCAGTCACCTAAATCAGCATTTTAAATAGCTGAGCTATGCAGTTCATCATCAACAGGTGTGGACAAAAGTTACTTTCTGCAAACTCTGTTGTGAGGGTAGTAGCTTCTGGCAGGTGCAGTTAAATTCTTAAGCAGTTTTAACCAGGATTCATTAGGAGGTGCCTACGTAAGTCACAGCAGCTTGTGGCATATCCTTTGTTTCTGTGATTCAGTAGGCACCATGAAAAAGTTACACACATCTTTTCATTTTCCAGATGCACAACTGTATATTACAAAAAATGCACTGCTTACAGACAGTATATCTAAACTGGTGCTCAGAGCAGTGGCAATAATTACATATTGCTTCTACAAACACAAAATGAATTAAGCAACTAACCACACTGCTATAGAATTTACAATATCAGAATCTTGCAAAGAATTAATACTTTTTATAAAAGCTGATGATTCTCTCCAACACAATGCTTAAAATGAACAAAGCAGAAGTAATTCTGTGTGTCAAGAAATTCAGTGCTTCTTCTTGCACTGTACAGGCTGATCTCTCTATATGGACCATAACTACTAGTATTACTATTTGTTTCCTGACATCTCTTGCAAGCAACATATCTACTTTCCTCATTTATCACCAAGGTGCCATATATTTAAAAGAAAAATAACAGAGGTACTCAAGCACTACTGCTTTCCTTAAATTCTGTTCTATTTGCCACTAACATTTTGCTCCTATATTGTAAATGTGTGTGTTAAACTATAAGCATTAAGATAGGAAACATTTTAACAATTTCTCCAGTCAGCCTCAAGATAGATAGATTGTGGATAGAAATGTCGCTCATGTGAACAAATGACAAAACAGATGAGTGAATCCACAATTCAAGGCAAATGAGATCTTTCATTTTGGGTGTTCTGGAAGAATGAACTCACTGGCACTTTTTTCACTTCCAGCAGAAAAATGGGTTGCACAGGAAGAGGACAAACAGTTGAGAAACATTGATAAACAGCTGAGAGACAGACAAGAAAAAATCAGTTGAGAAAGGTAAAGACTAAAAAAAAGGTAGGAACAAGAAACAAAACTAGAGAAAAAGAGACTGACCAACATGTAAATAAAATGAAAAAAAATGTCAAATGAGAATTGAAAAACAAGCAAAAATTTTGAATAAAGGCAAGAGAACAAGAGTATGAACAAGACAATAAGAACATTGAAACCATAAAACAATGGGAATTTTGAAGGAGGAAATACATCAATAACATCTAATCTTGTTTCCACCTTTTTTCAGGATTGAAAACTGTTACAACCAAAACAAGCCTCTTGGCTCAGGCTACCATCACCATTTCTTATGTAAGAGTGTACAAGAGGTTTATGAATAATTTTGAAAACACGATGCAACAGGAGAGAGGGAATATGTTTATGTCTCTAAAGAAACCTGCAACCATCACTAACTGTGCTGTGCAACGTGATTCTTTCAGACAAGTTCCCTGGTTTCTGTCTGCCCTATCTCAGCATTCAGCTTTGTTTTTCTTTTAGTTTAAGAGATAACGTATCGTCTCTCTTTTCACACAAAAGAGTCCTGTAATCAAGTTTCTCTCTTTAACAGATCCACTGTTAATCTTCTACTGCTAAGATAGCACTAAGCATTTTTTCTTTTAATCTTGACAGATTTAGTTGTAAGTAACATCCCAAGAGAAAGGAAAATTCAACTTAACTATGAAAAAGCTCATCCAGTTTAAAAAATAATCAAAGCACTGGGGGGGAAATGTGATTAATTCTCATAATATCAGATTAAAAATATGTAAAACTATGATGACTTATGTTTGTAAGCAATAAATACTTTTCTAGAAAAAAAGTTATTCTATTTTGATATCACATCTGTTCAGTAACAATTCATATAGAATAGATTTACACTATAACCTTGTCTCCTTCAAAAATATGTTAAGTAGTTTCATAAAAGAAGCTGCATGCTTTAAATAGACAACTGCTACTGGTAGACTAGACTGTTATGGAAGACCTAATTCCAGATGCTAATTCCAGATGTTGTTCCAGGCAGTGTACCAGTGTAGAAAAACTTTACACAGCATTTACTATAAGGACACGGGAACCACCATACCAGAATAGACCAATGATCCATCCAGTCTATCATCCTGTCTCTGGCAACAGTTTGTACAATATCTGACACTCCAGAAGTCAGTGAATCACCTCCCCAGGTGAACACAAGCAAAGCATAGAGTTGGAGTGAGGGGAAGGAGAGGAGAGAATTTCTATCACAAAAATACTTGGATTTTCATAACATTCAACATTCTCTGGACACCCTTCCTTCTCTTTTCTCCCTCCATCTCCCCATTCTGAGTATGTCTGTATCCTTTCTGTTTAAACATGTCATTGAATAAGGTACCCTGCCCCCTTATAAATCGTGTCCCGCTGTCTTTCTTTTGTTTTGTGCCCAATCAGC
>JANHFX010017443.1:0-12940 GCA_027560015.1 Chloroceryle amazona | reverse complement strand
CCCCGCCCGCCGGCCCGCAGCGCGGAGCGGCAGCGGCGGGAGGAGCCGGGCTGCAGGGAGGAGCGGAGCTTGAGCCCGGTCCTTGCAGCGAGGTGGGATAAAGTGAAAGCCCAGCGCGGTAACGCTGCTGGGGGCAGCTGATGGTGCCACGAATTGAGGCCGAGCTCGGTCTAATTTGCATTTAAACCCAACTGGTGTTGACCTCAACTCCTCAACCTCGGAAAGGTGCCAGCACACAGGCTCCTGATCGCATCTTGATGCGCTTTTATCTTAAGAAAAATAAATAAAGCGAACCCAACAACTTTGGAACATTCCATTTGCATTCATTATTGGTTTCCTTTATTCTTTTCCCTTAGCTGAAAACCAACACTTGTAAATCATTAGCAAATAGATCAACCCCATGCCCACCTGGGCAACGCACCTAGATGGGCTCTAATGAAGTGCACCCTTAATGAGGCAGCGACATCAAGCTGGATTGTTGTTTACACAGACAGATTTCTGTGGGAACAGGCAGGGGGTGAGATGATATCGCTAACGGGCACAACTCAAGATTTCAGGAAAAGCACCGATTCAGTTGGGAATTTATAATCCAAGGCAGCAAAACCCATACTTCAATAAAAACTTTTTACCTAAAGTCCAAACTAAACTGATTTTTAACTTGCTGGCTCTGAGGTAAGTTGGACAAGTATCACCCCTGTCATTTTATTCAAGGAAAGCCCCACAGTTGTTAGTGTTATTTATTTACCAAACATGAACATTTAGAGATTAAGTAATCCAATATAGAAAGAGTGCAAACTTGTTTTCAGCAAAACCGTAACTTGTAGCCAGACAGCAGATGGGAGGCGTGCTGGTGACTTCACTACGGTTTGTATTTTGGGTATATAAATAAATAGCATTGTCTCAGGGGGGGACTCAAGTCAGCTCCAACTGGTGGCTGCAGAGGCTCAGTGGCCCCATGGTCCCCGTGGGCTCTGCAGGACAGATTTTGTGAAAGAAATCTATTTTATCAGATCAACAATCCTCTGAGCACCCTCTCTCATCAGCTAACTCAAAACAGCGTTTATCACCTGGCAAACCTACACCGAGACCAGAAGACAATGGCACAGAACAGCGTCACAGCGACCAAGGAACGCTGGCGGTCGGCGCTGGCAGAGTCTTCAGCGCCCGCTGGAGCTGGCCTTGGCCAGTAGGGAGGGAGGGTGGGTGGTCGTGGTGCTGGTGCTAGACTGCACCAAAGCTCAGGGAGGAGTTCATCTCTCCTCCCCTCGTCCTGCTGTGCTGACCCCTCACCCTCTCCCCTGGGATCTGTCTCTCTTCACAATGATCCTGCTGGGGAATTTAACCCAGGACAAACCCTTTACCTACAACAATCCAGTTTCTGACACTTCCCTTTTGCTAAAGATAATGCACGTCCGACCCCCTTCCTCAGGCCACATACGACCAGAGCCCCAGCCCTAACCGAGGGATCCTGAGCAGCACCTCGGACCAGTCACCTTCTGCAGCTCCCAGCTTAGTAACAGACTCTCAAGAAGAGGCGGAGTCGCTTCATTCTTCTTGGCTTTTTAAAAAGTTGTGGTTTTTTTCCATGATGACATCTATAATAATTCTAATATTAAAAAAAAAATGTTATTTCACTTTAAATAGAGTTGAGAGAAAACAAAGAAGAGTAGCAAGACCAAAAGTTGATTTGTTCTTGTCAGCAATCAGCTGAATAACTAACTCACTAACCTAACTGATTGATCAGTCGGACTTGACACAAAATAGCAACGGATTCAAAACCCTAATCCCTCAGATTTTCTTCTGCATTTGAAAGGGGCGACGGTTATGTAATTTAGGTGGCATTTCATGTGTATTACCAATGACTGGGAGTTTGTTCAGTTATGATGTTGTCAGGATCATCTCATGTGCCGGGTAAGGTTAATGCTTGGCCTTGGTGATCTTAAGGGCCTTTTCTAACCTAAATGATTCCCTAAGCAATCCTCAACTCACCTTCATTAGTAGAGGGTTTCACTGGCACCTTCAGAAACAGCGAAACGCCAACTCTAAAACACCCACAAATTGAATTTCCCACATTCTGCACTTGAGAAGTTTTTCCTACAGGTCAGAAAAGTTCAAACCATCAGCTCTCTGGGTATAGAGAAGATGAGAGTAAGTTTCTGTAAAGGCACAGAAGTGCCTCGCTCATGGTTAATCCAGCAGAGATGACCTGGCTTGGACTGAAAAAGGCATCCACCTTCAACTAGAAACTCTGAGGTATTCTTACACAGAGGAGGAGCACGTTCAGAAGACGTTCAGTCTGGGGAGTAAAGACACTGTGATTTTATTTAGCGTGACTGATTTTGCCACACTCGAAACCAACGGTGAGAAGAGTCTGTGGCCAGACCGCAGATCGCAGCCAGGGGAGTTTGGCTTCCCACCGACCATCAAGGCTCCCACCGAGATGGGAGAGGGGACGAGACAGGAGCACAAGCTTTAGCACCCAAGGAAGCACTTGGTGACACTGTCCTCTGCTGGACACCTTCTTACTCCTCACGTCATGCAGACACTTTGTACACTCCCACCCGTCCCCTTCAGCCAGTCACAAGTTGGTAGCGATTTTTTTTTCCTGAAACAAGCGGTAACAAAAGATCCAGAGAGTCTGGAACAGCAAGCTCAGGACGCCAACACCTCAAATATTGACAAAGCAAGAGACACAGAGTGGAAAAGAAAATCACGTACCTTTCAAAGGTATTTTTAATAGTTTTGTTTTTTAATAATGATGCACCATATACAGCCAACACCGTCCCAGTGCCCCCTCTCTAGGCGTACAGCACACTTGCTGTACATCACTAAGGCACTCAGGAGGGAAGTCATTTCTGATGAACTCAACGGGAATGCTTCCCCGACACAGCATCGGGAAGAAATTTCTGTAGCAGCTCTACCACAGGATTTAGCTTGTTTGGCAAGTTTGTCATCACCAACTCTCTTTCAAAGGCACTGATCATCTTTCCTTACCTAGAGCTGGGAACGGTCACAATTTTTCCCCGCTGATTTTGAAATCGAACGTTCGAGTTTTAGTGACACAGAGGAACCAATGCCATCGATTCATCCCCTCAAAACACCAACCGCCTTCCGCAGGCCCGCGAGCCCCGTCCTCTGGGCACTAGCTGCTACACTCTCCAGTTAACATCTCCAGGACTTAAGGCTTGGAGTCTTGTGCGTTACTCTTAAGTCCTACCTTAGAGCAAGTTATTTTTTTTTTTCATCAAGAAAGTATCCTGAATCTAAATCAAAATGCTTTGAGACAGCAGAAATAAATTAAATGAATGTAATTTGTTTATAAAAATATTTTCTTATAAATCTTTAAAGCTTATAAAAGCCAGAAAATACATTTAAAAGAATCTGTGAAACATTTCATCCTGTGAGGTGCGGTTACAGTTCCGAAAGCGAGAAGAAACAAAGCCCACCGACATTTCACGTTTCTCTTCCCAGCAGGAATTCCACAGTACAACCAACACGCTCAGGCTACGAGTCAAAACGCCTTTGACATCCTTCCTCGGGTCAACTCCCCGCCTCAGATCATTTCTGCTTGATAACAAAGAGCTGGAACTTAGCTGCTTAGACAGACATGGCACAATTAGCCTTTCCACAGGCAGGAGATGGAAATTCAGCCGTGGGTTACGCTGGCAGCCACGACTCTGAAGCGAGAGCTCGGGGATATGTATGTAGTACATAGTGCCAGTTTTTTAACGACTACTTTCCCAAGTTATGTTTTCCTACCGGGAGGGCAGGTGGTATCACATACAAACATACCACCCTCTCAGACACCCCTTGTTTTTCAGGGATGTGGCATTTAAAAAATACCTATATTCCTGTTAATTGGTTATGGGATATGCCTTTTGGAATAAAACTAAAATGACCTTGCTAGTCCATCCGCTATTTGAACGGCATCAGTTGGTCCTCTTGCACTTCCACGAAGACTGTCCTTCATCCTGCAGCTTTTTAAACTTTGGCCCGAGCAGGAACCACCAGCCGAATCCCAGGAGGACGCAGATGATGGACTCCACGTAGTAACCGTCCAAGGTGGTAACACAGGAACCACCAGCTTTTGTGCAGAGCTGAAACAGAGAAGCAGAAATCGAGGCATTCAGTATTTCCTGGGAGATGCAGAAACACAGAGCTCTAGAAAGGAGCCACTGGATAATCCACCGGGTCTTCTCTTGCTTTTGGTTACCGCTCATTATCTTTGTTTCTTATGGAGTTAGTAAGGGAAGATTTTGAGCTCACCATCAGCATGAAAAGTGACAAAACTGTTCTAAGACATTTGGGAAATGGAGCATATTGGCCCAAGGGGCTAACTCTGGAAAACAGAAACCGTCCAGCTGTCTGTGCTGGCCTGGGGCTGCAATCACTGCTCCTAAGCTGTGAAGAAAGAGTTGTAGTGTTTCCACCCCTAGCCATCCAAACACCTTCCTCAGAAACCCTTGCATCTCACCACACCCAATCTGCAAATGGACAGCACAAAATGCCATCTATTTCTGAGAGCAGCACATTCCCAGGATGGCTTTCAACTGCAGAACTGGCAGACAGACACTCCATCACTTCCAGAGTAAACGTACAGCACACGACCGTTTCTGCACGGTTCAGCTTTCCACGCTGACATAATCCCAAGGACAACTGTCCCCCTGAGCTGGGGTTCAGCATTGCACTACTCTGAGACATGTCAAAATGAGATTAGGAATAAGAAGGGAGTGGTGGTGGAATGTTACCAACTGGGAGGGTGTGAAAAAAGGTCAGGAGTGAGGTGAAGGAGGAAGGACTGAAATTCAGTAGAGGCCCAGGCAACCTAATTAGCAGCAAGACAGCGAGAGACAGGCTGGAAAAGCACACACTGCAGAAGCAGCTTCTCCTCTGCAGCCAGTAAAAACAGCAACTCCAGTTCAGACAAGTCACATTTGACTCCCAGAACACTTGGTTTGTTTAGAGAACCTCCACATCCCAAAGAGTCCTGGCATTCAAGAGTGAAATAAATCTCAGTCCTGAGCACAGGAAAAAAAAACCCAGCACAACAACCCCTGCCCCAAGCATTTCTTCCCTTCCAAACATCACGCTGCAATTTCTCGTTTGCTGAGGAGGATTTCAAACCTTGTTACCCAGGCAGGTTTGTGTCCTGTTGTTTGAGCTGTGTACAGCAGCACAGCATGTTCTTTGTTCTCTTCCTCAGGCCTCCCCAGAACTGGGAAGGCAGCCAGTCACACCGCTCGGTTTCACGCGGAAAGCGAAGATCAAACACAGAGAGCAAAGTAACATCACGGGAGAAGGTATTGAGGTACCCAGCATGGAAGCCTCCAGAAAACCAGAAGGAACAAAAGCTTACCACGTAACCTCGGGGCCTGGGGGGAGAGCCAGCCTGCCAAGGACAGGGTGCTGAACCACACAGCTCTGAACTCAGCGACGCTGACTCTCAGAAATGCAACTACAGCCTCCTAACACCGCAGAGAACATGGCACCAATCTAGTGCCTCTGCCGCTCGCTTTTCGCCCCAGCCCAGAAAGAAATGGACAACCCCTCTGCAACTGCAGATCCTCAGTAAGGTGTTAGTTATTAGGAGCATGCAGATAAAGTCGGACAGTTTCATCAGACAGGAAAATTAGCTCCATCAGTGGGAGCTTTTAAGAATAAGCTGCGTGCTATGAAGGTTTTCAAAGGTGAAAAAAACACTACAAGAAGCAATGTCATCGAGAAATAATTGAACAGAGACCTTCCCAGCCTTCCAAACTTACTTCTGCAGCAGCTGTAGTCCCGCAGGTCTGATCCTGGGCCCCTGCACACTCTTTCACGGTGAGCGGGTCCACGAGCCAGAGTGCCACGGTGGAAGGCCAGTTCCCTCCCAGGTTCGACACCGTGTTTAGGAGCGTCATGTAGGTCCCTCCGATCAGCGGATCGCTGACTTTGGCGTTGAAAGCCATTATTGCAACATACATGCTATACAGTGTGATCTACGGGAGAGGTAAGAAAATCCACAGGACGGTAAGGTCTCCCCAGTTACAGACAACGCCAACCAGAAACCCGTTCTAAGAGATTGCCTGAAGTGAGCAACACTGACTGGAAAATAATCCCAGCACCTTAGAACTACACAAGAGAGAAATCTGCCCATGAGGAGCAGCCTGGCCACTCGTCTCAAGTCATCCTGAAATGGACCCAGCCTCACACACGCTGGAATGACTCAGGTTATCAAACTGAAGTACAGTAAGGCCAGCTAAAACAGCCTCTAAAAATAACACTTCAGCATTTAGAAATCACCCCTCAAGGCATCGCATGAGCTTCAGTTGTGATCCCAAGCTCAGTTTGTATCAGGCACTTGTTTTCCAGGCCTTTGGACTGGATCCATTACGGTGTTCCACCAAAATCGAGAGAGTATTTCCCCTAGGAGCAGGATGACATAACTTTATGGATTTGTGCAACCAGCACACTCATCATCGTGCCTGTGAAACTCAGTCAGAAGGCTGGGATTTCTCCAGCCTCACCGTGCATTTCAGCTTCTGGGTTTGGGGGGGAAAAAAAAATAAATTGAAAGGAATCTTGGAAGCAAAAGCAGATCTGGTCAACTAAAAGTAACTCCACAGAAGATGTCTAGCAGAGCACGTGGAAGAGGGAGAAATAATATTGGCAGGAGTATCCAAAGTAAATCCAGCCACCGAGCACACAGAGGAATTCCAGCCCAAGCTGGGACAAAAGCAGGTGACAGCATCTATCATCCTCTCACCGACTGACAGAAACACCCTCCTGCCCCCTTCCCACCACAGCGTGTTACCTGATGTAAAGCATAACTCAGCAATACTACGATGTAGTAGTAGACGGGAAATCCTCCTCCTTCGTGTTTGACTTTCGGAGTCCACCATACCAAAACCGCAAACTCCAGACCGAGCAGTAATCTGGAGGAACCAGAAAGACTTATTCACAACTGAAGTAGCTCTTCACCGACAGAAAGCAACTGTCCCAACACCTCCACATCCATTCTACACGACTCATCCACGTGTTCTGCTGCTCTGGGAAGCACGTGTAATTTTACTGACACGGTCCCAGATCTTGCCTGAGCGATTCATCAGCAGGGAGCTATCGACACTGCCTCGGAGCAGGCTCTTATGACATTTTACATGCATCTTAAAAACACCTCGTGTCCTGCCTTCTTACACCTGATACCACCTGAATCATCCTCAAGGCACGAGGCGCAGAGAGTTCAACCTACCGGGAGAACTCTGAGATACGTTCGCGTATCTGGAAGTTAGAGTTACGCAGGGAATCCTGCACTTGATCTGAATGTATAAATGCCTGATGTAAATACTGCTGTAAAATGAGACCTGAGAGCTTTTACCTGAAAGGCATAGCTTTGTAGAACGTGTTCAGTGGCTGGGGGCCTGCTGTGTATTTGCTGATGATCAGAGGCAGTATTATCTGTAAAGGAACCATTGGAACAGCCAGCAGCGCTAAGTGCTCTTTCGGGACTCCCTCTTCCACCAGTTTGAGTCCTGTTACAGCATCTGCTGCCGAAAATCCAACCTGCAATTCAAGTGAGAGAAAATAAACTGAGGAAAGCAGCGATGGTTTGGCTAGAAACTCGGTTTACTCAGTGTTAAGTAAACTGAGAAATGAGATAAGAGTACGAACCCCTTCTGTCTCCCATTTGATTTCTGGTAAGGTCTGAGACATGTTCTACACTTGCAAGGTCATCAGTGCCAGAACTACACCAAGAATCACAGAAATGTCTGGGTTGGAAGGGACCTCCAGGGGTCATCTGGTCCAACCCCCTGCTGAGAGCAGGGCCATCCTCAGCTAGAGCAGGGTGCTCAGAGCCTCCTCAAGCCCCACCTTGAATGCCTCCAGGGATGGGGCCTCAACCCCCTCCCTGGGCAACCTGTTCCAGTGTCCACCGCTCTCCTGGGAAAGAACTTCCTCCTTACATCTAAATGTGACACCTGGCAGTGACATTCAGGCCTGTGACCAAACTGCTGCTGGTATCCACCGCGGCCAACAAGAAGCCATGGAAACCATGGAGTCTGCATAGGGCTGCAGATTCCAGGGACAGTATTTAGGTTAAAAGAAACATTTTCTGTTCTTTTAACTGCAGACGACACAAAAAGCCTGGTTAAAAATGGACTGCAATCAAACTTCTCTTTAATGCTTGCGTGAACACTTAGAGAAGCTCCAGCACTTTGTTGTACCGCCCTGCTTAGCATGAAGCTATTGGGTTTGGATTTTATGGGCTGATTCAGAACTCTGATGACAACCACCAGCAAAACTAAGCAGTAAGTCACATCACAGGGACTCGGTGACCCTCTGGACTCCGGTGTCGTCAGCATCTATCTATTCATGGATGTATTTACTCACTTTTGCTGTGAGAATCAAGAGACAGAAAGTGAGAACTGCCGGCATCTTGATTATTGAGAAGAGCAGCCTGTAGGTATCAGTGATGCCTTTTGTTTCTTCTTTTGTTGGCATTAGTTCCTCGTTTTCCTTCTTCAAAAGTGCAACCAGTGTAGTCGTAATTAAAAAGACAGCTCCCCAGAAAAACAGGAAATCTAGAGGGGAAAAAAAAAATTATAAAGAAGCCCTTCTAGCAGCCAGCAACAGCACTTCATTAACAACTCACCGAGTATCTGAAATACAGAAATACAAACCTAATAACCAAAAATTGCATAAAAACTACTCACTGACCCTCCTTACAACAAGCAACGAAAAAGCAAACCACGAATGAGTAGCTACACCCCGCAGCCAACACTGCCCGTCCCTGCCCCTCGCGCCGGAACCGGCGTTTGCTCGCGAGCGGAGCCAGAGGAGCAGTGGCAAAGTGGGTCACTTCCCTTAGCACCAGCGAGTGCTGGAGGAGAAATGGAAATAAAAATGAACATTTTGAAAGATTACGTGTTAAAAAACCCCACTGACAGTTGATAAAGGAGGAAAAAACAGATTTAACAGTTAGAAGATGGGGAAGAAGTCACCAACAACCCTCCAGCTGATGTACTGTGTAGCCACATAACTATTCTGTGCCTCAGTTCTACGCTCCCTACGCAATACCCACCTACCATCCCGAGGAAACTGAGATTTATACTTCCGAGGATAAAGATGGCCTGATGCAAGCTCTTAGATAGCTGCAGAGTCACCCAAATATGTCTGCTCTAAGTGGAAATTATACTTGCTCACTTTTAAGTGGTCTATCTTAAGCAGGTACAATATTGGCTGAACTGCAGGTTAGAAGGTAGCGATAGTAAAACCACGCTGATAGCTTACAGCAAGCATTTCTGAGCCAGTGAATGGATTCATCCAAGATAATTCTATCCTCTACCTTTGTGAAAGGGGCCAGAAAGAGCTCAGTAACATGCAGAGGGTAAAAGAGAAGTGGCCTTTTATCCTCCCGGTCACGAGCTGCTCCAGAAGCCACGCGGAGACTTGAAAGTTAAGGAGCGAGGGCTGGTGAAAGGGCAAAGACAGCGCAAAGGTTTAGTCAATTATTAGCTGCTTCTTATGCAGGGGAAGAGAACAAGCGTGGAAGAAAACAAGGAAAGACTACTGGAGGCATATCCCACCATTCTCAGTGTGAAAGAGAAAAAGGCATTTTGAGTCATTTTCTGCTGCTTCCACACCAGCTACTTTTCCCTCCTCTAGAGTAAAGATGATCTCATAACCAGTGCTGTCAGATTCCTTTCTCCTCTGCTAAAAAAAGGGACCCTGAACCTACATTTTTAAGGAAAAGATGCATTTTCAAGGAGTCGGGCTACTCACAGCTACTGCCTCCAAAAGCCAGACAGGAGTGGTACTCTAATAATAGCACTGAGCGTTATCACCGCAGTGAAGGAGCCACAGTGTGAGGACAGGAATAGAAATAGCTTTGAGCATCATCATGGCATGAATACTCAGGATCAGCCCGGCCCCGGCAGCCGCAGCACAGCAATGCGATGGCTGGACCAGCAACAAAGCAAAAGACCATATATAATAGTCCAGACTAAAAAGAAAACCAAGCGTTTTTGTGGTTGTAGGAGGGTTACACAAAAATAAGGCACTTTTCAAATACAGTAAAGTGCACCAACGGGCTGCAAGCAAAAGAACTGGAGAATTACACGAACAAGAAGCCAAATGAAATGTAGTTCTCATTTTCTTCCCTAGAACTGTAGCCTGAAACAACACAGCATTTGTTCTGATGGATGGTTTTACTCTTGCTCATATGACCTCCCGAAGCTAACCAGAACTAACACTTTTGCTTCACAACTCGAAGCCGACCCGGGCTCACAAAGCCTTGACTTGTCCCTTCCCTTGCGCTGGCGCTCAGCCTACGACCGAAGCGTTCAGAGATCTGACCTGGAGGAAAAAGGGTTCACCTTTCACACTGTAAAGTTTTCTGCTGCTTCAACTGCCCCGACTGGCTCATCGAGAGTCCCGTGACAACCACTGCTAGGACCAGAAGCCGCTCGCCGGGTTGCAGGGAGCTGGTTTCCAGTACTGCTGCTTCAGAAGTGGACACAGCAAACTTTGGCATAGTCACGTGCACAAGGGAACAGAAATTTCTTGCAGCCAGTTTTACCACCTAAAAAAACATATCCTGCAACTATAATGTCAGTCATTTGCTTTTCTTACTCCACCCAGGCCGGTGCTCCAGGATGAGCTAAGCAGGTTGTGTTGGTGGGCTTGGGGGGGTCTTTTTTTTTTTTCTTTTCCCCCCAAAGACAGCACTGTGGTAACAGTGGCACATCCACTTACACAAACAGCACTGAGAAAACCTGAGAAAACCCACAAAACAACAGAAAACCTGGATGGTGGAGGGAAGAACAGCAAACCAAGCTCTCTTAACTACACCAGTGACTTGCAAGTTGCATCAGCAGAAGACGCCAGGCTGCTGCTGCAGGGAGAGGGAAGAGACCGCAGCACCGATGGACTAGCTACGCAGGCAGGGAATACAAAGGGAACAGATAAACCAGGAGGGTTACCTGAGGACTCCTCTGTGCTTGTTGAGATATAGACCAGACACGGGGTTATCAAGAGGAAAACTAATTAGAATGGTGATGGCTGCACGGACAAAATAAGTACTGCAGTCTTGGAGACTGCCCTCTGGATTTATCAGTAAGATAGGTACAGGATAGGATGTGAAAACTATCCTTTGAACAACAATTCCCCTCGCTTTGGGCGTATCTTTTCACCTGGATGATCCAGGCAAAGCAATCAGAGAGGGAAGAGAAACTAAACCCCTAAGAATTTACCCTTGATTGCTAGCCATGCTCAGCTGGAGACTGCAGCCAGGAGTGGTGCCAGCTCTTCACGGCCTCCTCCCACAAGCTGAGCTGACGAAACTCAACCTTGCAGCCACAACATGGCATTTTAAGCATCCTCTAGGTAGTGTGCCTAACGTCGACCACCGCATATAACCTTTCTGGAAAGCACCCAAGCAGCCCCCCAGGCACCAAGCAGAAGCCATCCCTGCATGAACAGCTAGCTATGGTGGACTACCAGACTCCGCTTAATTCATTAGAAAGAAAACAAAATCCCTTAGTTAACGAAAATAAAGCCTTCCTTCAGACACCGGCTACGTGGCCAGCCCTGAAGACTTGTCATTCCCACTTCTGTGAGCAAACACCATCTTGGAAGAGTCAATTTAAAAAAAAATACAATCATTTCCCTTTCCTTCCTCCCAGAAGATGTTCTTTAAAAGCCTCCTTAAAAAGAGTCAAAGCTTTTGGGTTGGGTTTTTCTTAAACAATGGCTATTCCAGGCTTATAAAGCCAGGTAGTAAAAACCCCAACCTTTCTCCCCAAAGTGCTTAGGTGAGCCCAGAAAATGCCAAGGCAGGTTTGTCCCTCTCTCAAGCCCAGAGAAGCATGGAAGTTGAGCACAGGCAGCAGTGGCCTCTGCCAGCCTCTCGGCAGGCTGTGCTTTCTCACGGGCAGGGGACAAACCAAACCCCCTCGGCTCACGGCACCAAACCACCCCTGGCTCTGAGCGGAGCTTTAGTCCAGGCTCAGAGAGGCACCCCCACGCCAGCCGGCCCAAACCCACGCAGTACCTGAAAGGGTCACGATCCCTTGGGGCTGGGGCTGGAACCGCAGGTACTTGTTGCAGCAAGAGGCCGACTCCAGGGCGCGGAAGAGGCCGTTGCCCAGGAAGTAGCCGGCCGTCTGGCCCACGGAGTTGCAGGTGGAGGCGTAGCCCACGTTCTCCCTGGACAACATGGTCAGGGCCCAGCCGTCCACTGCAATGTCCTGCGTCGCCGCCAGGAACTCGAAGAGGAAGAAAGTCACAGTGAGGGCCACCACGTCGGGGCCCCGGCCCTCCCCGTCGCCCAGCAGCATGTCCACCTGGGTGGACATGTAGATCATGAAGAGCCCCAGAACGTACTGCGTGGGCACCAGCCAGGACTTGCGGCGGCCGAAGCCCCGCAGGTAGACGGCGTCCACCAAGGGGGCCCAGAGCAGCTTGAGGCTGAAGGGCCAGAAGACGAAGCTGAAGAAGGCCTGGTCGGTGTAGCTGGCGCTCTTGCTCTGCAGGATGAGGGGCACGCTGCCCGCCAGCCCCAGCGGGATGCCCTGCAGCACGTACAGCACCAGCAGCAGCAGGATGCTGCCCAGCTCCGCCCGGTACCCCCGCGCCCCCCGCAACCGCGGCTCCGGCGGCAGCAGCGCCTCGGCCTCGCCACCCGGCAGCCCGTCCCCGCACAGCGCCAGGGCGGGGGGCACCTCGCTGCTCACGTCCAGGCAGTGGTGGTGGCTCCCGGGCCGGCGCTGCCGCCCGCCCTCCTTAGCCGCGATGGCGGGCGACATGTCTCCGGCGGCGGCCGCGAGAGGCCTCGCTGCGTCCGTCCCCAAAGGCCGAGGCGGGAGAGGACCCCGCCGCCGAGCAGAAGCCGCGCACCGGGGCCCGCTGAGGCGCGGAGCGGCCCGGCCCGGCCCGTCCGGCCGCCAACCGCCGCCGCCCCGCC
>JANHFX010017440.1:0-16854 GCA_027560015.1 Chloroceryle amazona | reverse complement strand
GGTCCCGCTGAGCCAGGGCCCCCCTGCTGCCCTGGGGACAGACAGACGTGCTGTGTCCGTGTGTGTGTGTGTACATTCGTGCTCCCTGGCCGCTGTGGCACGTGTGTGCACGCATGTGCACATGCACACGTGTGCGCGCTGGGCCGCCGTGCGGGGCGGAGGGGGGGGCTCAGGATGCGGTCCTGCCGGGCGCGGCCTTCGTCGCCGCCGCGTCGTACCGTGGCCCCGGCAACAACGACACGCGGAGCAACAAAGCGCTGCCCATCCTGCTGTGGTGGAGCGGGAGCCTCTTCCCTCACTTCCCCGGCGACACGGAGCGCATCGACTGCCCGCGCGGCTCCTGCCTTGTCACCCGCAGCCGGCGCGTGGCCCGGCACCGGCGCACCAAGGCCCTCATCTTCTACGGCACCGACTTCAGGGCCTACGAGGCGCCACTGCCCCGCTTGTCCCACCAGACCTGGGCGCTCTTCCACGAGGAGTCCCCTATGAACAACTACGTCCTCCCTCACTCGCCCGCCATCCAGCTCTTCAACTACACGGCCACCTTCCGCCGGGAGTCGGACTATCCCCTCACGCTGCAGTGGCTGCCCGGCGTGGGGTACCTGCGGGGCCCGGCCGTGCCCTTGGCCGAGAAGGACGCCTGGCGGCGGAAGGGCTATGCCCCGGTGCTGTACATGCAGTCCCACTGCGACGTCCCGTCAGACAGGGACCGCTACGTGCGGGAGCTTATGAAGTACATCCAGGTAGGTGGGGTGCCCAGGGGAGCTGTGACATGCTGTTGCTGTAGGAGCTGGGTCCACCTGGCTGCCCCCTTCCACCTCTCGTTAATGGGGTTTGTTTGTCCTTGTTTTTAGCCAAGACACGAGTCATAGCGGGATGCATGCCGACTGCAAGCTGGACAGAAAAACTAGTTGTATTCCTTCCCAAAACGTGGTCTAGACTACACCGCGTGCTAGTAGGTAGGCCTGATGGTAGCTGTTAGTTGTGGAGTTGGCCAGTCTTGGGATCCGTTACTAAGCTTGAATAAGCTTGATCTTGTGAACCAAGTGCAACAAGTTGCTGAAATCTCTCGGTCTTTACGTCAGCTTACAGGGCGGCTGTGTGTTTCCTTGGTCCTATTTGAAGGTATAGGCATGCCGTAAGAACACAGTTTGCTGCGTTTTGAGAATCTGCCCCTGATCTGCGTTGTAGTAGGACCAGGTTATTTCTATGGTGATTTGTACTGCTATGGAGACTAGCTTCATAGACTGAAATAACACAGTTTCTTTTTTTTTTCCTTAAAAGTTCTATATAGTACATTAGAAAAAAAGGGGGGGGAGGGGTATCTTTATCTGAAAAACCTTTCTTCTAGTTATTTCTGCTGTTTCTATTGGTTTTGATTCATGTATTATGCAAGTTCATCACGTATTCAATAGTGAAGGAAAGACAAAAGAATTCTTAAAGTATGACTGTGTGTTGTCAAAGGATGATGCAGATTCCAGATCAAGTGTATTGTTTTTCATTTTTAGACAGTATTCTTTTAGCTCCCTGAACCCATTTTTTCTCAGTCTTAACAAGTGGAAGATTTTTTCCAGTCTGCTGAAATTGGCAGGAGCTGTGTGTAAAAACATTGGAAAAGTACAGGGTCTCTGTTAAGTAGAAATATGACTTTTTAAATTAACCTAGAGAGAGTTGAATGCCCTTCCTTATCTCTCAGTTTCTGATTTATCTGGTAATAGATATATTTCTGGGTGATATCTTCTTTTATGTGCCCTCCCCCTCTACCCCTCAATCTGTAGTGTAGTTTATACTGCTTTCCAAACTGAGCACTCCTTTTCCTGTTAGTTCTGGGACTCCAGAAACAGTCACAAGGAAAAGAACTTGGAGTGAAAGTGAAGTTAAACTAAGGTAGCTAGAAACTGATCAAAGTTGGGAATTTTGGGAGACCTAGAAGCTCTGAAAACAAGCTCCAGGCAAACAAATCCATTTGTAAAGACACTAATTGTTGTTTTAGGTTGACTCCTATGGGAAATGCCTGCATAACCGTGAGCTTCCCAGCGAGCGACTAAGAGACACTTCTACAGCTACTACAGAAGATTCTGAATTTATGACTTTTATCGCCAGGTACAAGTTTCATCTGGCCTTGGAGAATGCCATATGTAATGACTACATGACCGAGAAGCTGTGGCGTCCACTGCACTTGGGTGCTGTCCCAGTGTACCGAGGCTCCCCATCTGTGCGGGACTGGATGCCAAACAACCTGTCTGTCATTCTTATAGATGACTTTGACAGCCCCCAGGAGCTGGCAAAGTATCTTGATTTCCTGGACAAGAACGGAGAGGAATATATGAAGTATCTAGAGTATAAAAACCTTGGTGGAATCAAAAACCAGTTCTTGCTAGAGAGCTTGGAGAAGCGGGAGTGGGGTGTGAATGACATGACTCTGCCCAATTACCTGAATGGCTTTGAGTGTTTCATCTGTGACAGGGAAAATACCCGGATCAAAGAGGAGCAGGAACACAAAAAGTCTCATGGGAGAATTCCAGCTCCCAAACCTCACATTGCTCACTTCAAGCACATGGGATGTCCTATGCCAAGCCCTGGGTTTGGAAGTGTTGAAGACCTCTCTGGAGGAGACAGGTAATGTACAAATACTGTGCTTTTTGAAGAAAAAAAACTTCAAATAATAGTAGCTGTAACTGTTAGTACTGCTTTGTGCTTAAAGGATCTCTTCATACATTTCTAGTTACACTATCTGTTTTGTGGGTGGTATGGTAGTTGGGCTAATACTGTGTAAAGCTGAGGCTGGAAAAGAGGTTTGGACAGTGGCATTGGTTAGTGGTTGAATGAGGAGCATGACGCCCCCATAATATTCTGCCAAAACATGGTGTGACCTTGGGCAATTGTGTTACACTTTGTCTCTCTTAGCCTCTTTGTGTGTGTGTTTGTAGGAGGGATGTTTTTCAGCTCAGCGATGTAAAATACTTGGTAGCCTTTTGGTGAAAGAATATCTGGACCTCACTGCAAAGTACCCCATTAAGAATGTGTTTGCTGATGTTTAGTTAACTCCTGTTGACTTCAGAGCAGAAGTTAGTCTCACACAGAATGCTTTACAAGACTTTCTGTTTTGTGTGACAAAATTCTGGATTGTGTTCAATGATGCCATCCCATTTATTTAGGGGAGAGGGACCATGCAGGACAGAGAATGGGTTAAGGCTTCTTCTCTCCTTTGCACACAGGGATTGCAAGTGTTGCTGGAATCACCAGGCCAATAGCCCAGTGTTAGCCATCTCGAGTGCGAGCTGCCCTGAAGTCTGTCAGCAGGGAACTAACCACACCAAACTCCAGACAACTGCTTTTGACAGGCTGAATGGGGATTTGTTTGCATGGTCTGCTTAGTATTTTTACAGGTGTTGATACAGAACAGTCAGTGCTTGGGTTCCCAAACCTTGAGCTTTTCCATTGACAGTGTTTGCAGGTGCGGTTGTTAGAAGGATGGGTTCAGAAACCACATGTGCACTTCTTGTAGTGTGCATTACTAATGTAATACATGTTTGGATCCCCCAGGTTTGTTGCAGCTTTTTTGGCATTATCTGTCATAATTTCTGTCTTTTTTAAGCAATTACCCAAGTGCATGGGATTCACTTTCTGTAAGTCATGAAACAGACATCACGAAGATAAACCCTCAGCTATAGCAGATTTTGCCTACGTTCATAGCTATCACCAAGGATTTCAATGTTCTGATGTGCATTCCAATGTAGTATTAATCACAGAATCATAGAGTTGTTACGGTTGGAAAAGACCTTCAAGATCATAAAGTCCAGCCGTCTGCCCAACACGTCCATGACCACAAGACCATATCTTGAAGTGCCACATCCACCGTTTTTTTGAACACCCCAGGGGTGGTGACTCCACTATTTCCCTGGGCAGAATGTTACAATGCTTAACTACTCTTTCAGTAAATAAATTTTTCCTAATACCTAATCTGGACTTTCTCTGGTGCAATTTATGGACATTTCCTCTTGTCCTGTTGTTAGTTACTAGGAAGAAGAGGCCAACAGGCCTTACTACAGCCTTCTTTCAGGTAGCTGTAGAGAGCAATAAGGTCTCCTCTCAGCCTTCTCTTCTTTAGGCTAAACAATCTCAGCTCCTTCACTCTCTCCTCATAAGACCTGTTCTCCAGTCCCCTCATCAGCTTCGTTACTCTTCTCTGAACTTGCTCCAGCATCTCAATGTCTTTCTTTTACTGTGGTGCCCAAAACTGAACACAGTACTTGAGGTGTGATCTCACCACTGCCCAGTACAAGGGCACAATCACTCCCCTTCTGCTGGCCATGCCATTTCTGGTTGAGGCCAGGATGCTGTTGGCATTCCTGGCCACCTGGGCATGCTGCTGGCTCATGTTCAGCCAGCTATCAACCAACATCCCCAGGTCCTTTTCTGACAGGTGGCTTTCCAGCTGCTCTTCCTCAAGCCTGTGTCATTTCCTGGGGTTGTTGTGACCCAAGGGCAGGACCCAGCACTTGGCCTTGTTAAACCTCCTGCAACTGACCTCAGCCTGTTGATTAAGGATATCTTACTGTGGGAGCACTCAGTCCCCTCACCCAAATCATTGATAAAGATGCTAAACAGGACCTGCCCCAGCAGTGAGCCCTGGGGAACACCACTTGGGACTGGTCGCCAACTGGATTTAACTCTGTTCACTACGACTCTCTGGGTTTGGCCACCCAGCCAGGTTTTAACCCAGCAGAGAGTCTGCCTGTCTAAGGCATGAGAAGCCAGCCTTTCCAGCAGAATGCTGTTGGAGATGGTGTCAAAGGCCTTACTGAAGTTCAGTTAGACAATCATCCCTCATCAGGCAGGTCACCTGGTCATAGAACGAGATGAGGTTGCTCAGTCAGGACCTGCCCTTCATGAATGCATTTTTGCTGGGCCTGATCCTCTGTTTGTCTTCTGTGTGCTGTGTGAGCACACCCAAAATGAACTGCTCCATAATCTTCCCCAGTTCTGAGGTCAGGCTGACAGGCTTATAGTTCCCCTGATTATCCTTCCAGCCCTTCTTGTAGCTGAATGCCACACTGGGGAGCCTTCAGTCATCTGGGACCTCCCCTGTTAGCCAGGGCTACTGATAAATGATGGAGAGTGGCTTGGTGAGCTCCTCCATCAGCTCCCTCCGTACTCTCAGCTGGATCCCATCCAGCCCCATAGACTTGTGGGTGTCCAGGTGGCATAGCAAGTCATTAACTGCTTCCACCTGGGTTACGGTGGGGTTGTTCTGCTCTCCATCCCTGTCTTCCAGCTCAGGGGGCTGAATACCCTGAGGATAACTGGTCTGACTGTTAAAGACTGAAGCAAAGAAGGCATTAAATACCTCAGCATCTTCCTCATCCTTGGTGGCAATATTCCTTGTCCCATCTAGTAATGGGTGGAGATTCTCCTTGGCTCTCTTTTTGTTGTTAATGTATCTGTAAAAATACTTTTTATTATCTCATGCAGCACTGGCCAGACTGAGTTCTAGCTGGGCTTTTGCCTTTCTAATGTTCTCTCTACATGACCTAACTAAATCCCTGTGCGTTTCTTGAGTAGCCTGCCCCTTCTGCCAAAGGTGGTAAGCTCTCTTCTTTATCCTAAGTCCCAGAAAAAGCTCCCTGTTCAGTTTTTCAGAACTCCAGTTCGTCTCATGGCACAGGGGGACAGCTGCTCCAGTGCCTCTAAGAGTTCCTTCTTGAAAAATGTCCAGCCTTCCTGGACCCCTTTGGCCTTCAGGACCATCTGCCAAGGGACTCTCTCAACCCATGGTCTGAACAGGTCAGAATTTCCTAGACTAAGGAATTGAATCCTTAGCATGTTAGAAGAAACAGTGTGTTGAAAACAGTGTGTTGCTTTGTCCATCATTTCAAGTATGCTAACCCTAAATAAGTTCTGTGTGTATATGAAGCTCTAAAAAAGTCTTTATTGTGTTATCCATCTACAAAAAGGTATGAAGAATTTTGTAAGTGTGGGGAACGACTTTGTCCTATGTTTGCATGCTTTCAAAAATGGATAACTGAGATTTAAAAAGGAAAATAAGCCTGAGGTCACTCAGGTTGTTAGGAAAGACCTGTTTTACAAAACTTGTGGTGTTTGTCATTAAAAAGCATTTTTCACAGTAAATTCTGATAGTGACTAATTGAGAATTTATGCTTGTAAAATAAAAGGGGTCCATAATCCTTTGTATTCTGTTGGTTAATTGACTTATTGTCTCTCTTCAATAGTAGTACCTTTTCTCAGTCTTGGTAGCAAAATGTGTTTTTTCCTTGTAGCATGCTCTGCAGCATTCTGCTCCGTAAGAGTACTCTCCTTTTTTCACAGTTTTTCTGTTCCTTGAGCAGCAGATGGCAGTAGGGGAACAGCTCTGAAAGCACAGCATGAGTGCCCTTGCCACTTGTAAACTCAGGCAGTCCCATTATTCTGTGCAGTCATCATCATCAAGGAGATTTGAACAGTTAGTCCATAATCCAAGCTATGGTTGCTTCCCATGGAAGTTTTCATGTCTTGTGTATTTAGTGTATTCCAGTTTTGTTAGAAAGCATTATTGTTTAAAAATGACTTGGGCCTGGTGGGGTTACAGATGATAGACTATATGCAACATATGTTTGACTGTAAACATACACTGTGACCTGGAGTTCTGGAGGCTTTCGGTACCTAGAGAACAAAGACAATTGGCATTTTTATATTTTTAGAGCAAGTGCCCAATTACAATATGTTGACCCTGTGCATCTGCATGCTCTGTAACCCTTATTCCCAGATGTAATTTGGTTTTAGTGTTGACAGATGCGCTAACGTGACAGAGCTGTTGCACTAGAATCTCTCTTTATGTAGCTGGAGCACATTATTATACCTTCACCTTTCTGTCCTTTAAGTGTGGAGATGTGGTTCTTAAATCCTTATGCTTGCAGCCTCACTTGTATTTGGATTTTGGGACTTCACACCCAAGATCTTAAGAAGAGTTTAGGTAAGAAGAAGGGCTGTAGAACAACCATTTGTATGTGTTAGGTTATGGATCAGTCACGATAATCTATTGAATTCTGGCTGCTTGGTACAGAAAATAGTGAGTTACAGTGCTACTGATGAGCAGAGTATCTGTTTAGTAGGAGCTGGACTCTCCAGTTATTCTTGGACTCCCACTTTTGTGAAGAGAAATGTTTGGTTTGTTTCATTGGTAAGGATTTATTTTCCAAAAGTGGAACATTTGAGAGGATAACTATAAGAAGACTAAGTGACAATACCCTTCCAGTTACCTAAAGTTTTAATCTGTGGTAGCATGAGAAAAGAGAAGCCAAGAGTGCCTTTGATAAAGGAGTATTTTATAACCATCATAATTTTGCTAGTTCCATTTTATGTCGATGTCACAGTTTATTTGTGATGGGAGAGAAACCATCCTACAAGTGTATCAGATTTGCCATGCATACGTACACTGTCAGGTGTCTCTTGCAGGAGGATCCAATAGTCAGCCACGATTCAGGGTAGCTCTGTACCTCAAGGTAGTAACATTTCAGGTGTATGTAGTTTGTAGATTCAGGATATTTTTACAAGCCTGTTCATTCTGGGGTACTGATTTTTTCCAGGTTACAGAATGAGTGAAATTACCTTCTTAAAAAAGAATAACAGCAATGTAAAAGGAAAAATAACCAAAGTGTTCTTATTTAATGCTTTTGACAAAAGTCTTCACTTGAATACTGTAATTCTCTTCCTTACAGTGTTTCCAAAGTGTTCAGCTGGAAGACATTTTCTGTTACCCAGCCACTTACTCTTGTGTCTCGTACTTAATACAACTCATTTTCCTAACATCTGCCCTTGTTAGAAAAGCACGTAACTCATGTTGTCAGTCCTTGAACAAAGGTTAATGAATTTAGCTGGTAAGCAACATGATCTCACAGTACATGCAAGTGCTGCATTTTACAAAGAATCTTTCAGTAGATTACTTTTTTTTTTCCTTATGCAGAAATAAGCCTGTCTATGATCCTTCACATTGTAATCAGTCTTAGAAGCTTTATTTTGAGGTCTCTGTTGGTGTACCCTGTAGAAATGTCCCACCATAGATGATGCTATTGACCACAGAGAACTGATTTCCATGGCATACAAGTTGCATGCCGATCCACAAAGGAAGTGACTGTGACATGTTGTGTGTTTCTTCTGGTCTTCCTGGAGCAGTGTGTGAGACCTGTGAGCAGTGCTGCCGTGCTGGATTTAATGTACAGTCTACAGAGTGAATGCAGAAGGCACTGTACCTATTTCTGTGATTGAGAGGAAGAGGAAGCAAAAAGCTCTGTATCTAAGTTAGGAAGCACTGGATAACTTGTATGGACAGATTAAAAAGAGCATCATGTTTGGTTCTTTCCAAAGTTTGTGATAGGCTTATCCAGCTGAGTAGCAGATATAATGGGGAAGAGAGAAATAGTGCCGTACGTTGACATAACACAAGTGAGAGTAGCAGGCCACATGATAATGAACGGGAGGGGAATTGCTGAAAGCTGCAGTGCCACGGTCTATGAAATGTTTGAGAATGTATGCATTGAAAAAGATAAAGCCTGTACTCAACCTTCTAGTCCAGAGATAAAGAATATAGTCAGGGTTGAGAGAAATAATGATTTTTTGTCTCTGCCATGTATAACCTGAGTTTGTAATGAGTAGCTGTCATTCTCTAATTGTTAAACAGTTTATGTGAAAAAAAAAATTGATTCTTAAGCTGTTCACACATACTGACCATGGAAGGCTACTCCCAAATAAGGACTCTGTGCTAGATTTGATTTTAATAATTTTGGTTTTTTAATGGTTTATGGTGGTGTGTCTTTTTCGTTTCAGTTGGAAAGAGATGTGGCTGCAGGATTATTGGCAAAGCCTTGATCAGGGTGAGGCCCTCACTGCTATGATTCATCGCAATGAGTCGCATCAGGGAAGATTTTGGGACTATATGCATGAGATTTTTCTCAAGAGGACGAGGCAACACTGACCTATCTTTCTAAGAGCTTGATCTGAAAATTGCATTGAAAATTGAGACTGCAAATTCTTACCTCACTCTAAATGTTTGCTTAGAAATAGAAGAAAAACTCTCACAGAGACTTTTTTGTCTGGTGCATGAAGTAAATTCCTGTTGTGATTGGATTTCAGAAGTGGAGATCTTAGCAACTGCTTTGATTTGAATTTCATCTCTGTGGTGTGGAGCCACTCCTGACTTGAAGGTGTCAACATGTGGGGCAAAAGAGGAATTTACTCTCCTTTTGCACTTGATATAGTTTCCTTGTGTCTTATATGACTTCAGAGGAACACCTCTTCAGATTCTTGCTCAAATACCCTAAGTTATTTCAGGGATTTTTTTAATCTCCAAAATATAAGTTGTTTTTTTAAGTATTTTATCAGTCATTATTCTTCTCATTAATGTGTACTTTTAGCAGCTATTAACAAATAGTTTTTTCAGTGAAGGAATTACAAAAGACAAATGTCTATGGGGAGCAATGGTGCCTTATGAAATTGCAGCAATGAAGTCTCTTCTCCCCACATAAGCATGCCTTAAAAATACTCCTGATTTTTAGGGTAACTGAATAGGGGCAGGTCACTTACTCTTTGCCTAATTTTCCTCTTTTCCTAATTTAGCAGGGGATAAGGATGAGAGACAATAGGATGGAAGTCTACATTATTTAATTCACAACTTTCGACAAAGTATTTCACACCAGAAAGTGTATTACCTAGTATAGTACAAAACTAGAGTAAAATTTGTCAGCATTGGTTAAGTTTCCATCAAATCTGAAATCCTGGCTATAATCTTGATTTCTTGTTTTCTCCTTAATGCTAGGAGTTTGGAGGCCTTTGATTTTTTTCTTGAGTATCTGCAACTTTCTGCGAAGACAAACACATTTTAACAATGGTGCCTTTCCAGTGGTCTCTGCAGTTTGGGTACAAACCTTGCAGTCTTTCTATGCTGAAGTGACTGATAAGAATCAGGTGCACTGAGATGTTTTTGTGTCTCTATCAAATCTTTGACACAGTACGATCCTGGTCTGTGACTGGAGTTTCTAAAGTGTGTGATGACCTGTGGATAGATCTTTCTTGTTGTGTAGGCTGTATCTCTTACAGATTATAAATAAAGTCCACTGTTCCCTGCCATGTTGGGAACCTTTCTGAAATAACTGAGCTTTCATTGATGGGAGACTATTTCCACTTAATGTTTAAAAGCACAGTCAAATATGCCCACACAGCAGTGTTGTCTCTTAATGGTATAATGGTATTTTATTTCTCCTTCCCTTCAGTAGTTAACTACTCACTAAATAGCCAGAGTTTGTCCAGGCCTAAGACAGAATGTTGGTAATGTAATTCTGAGGTCTGTGGAGTAATTTCATTCTGTAATGCAGTTCGTGCATTGCTATAGGAAGCCTTAAGCCTGTTAGTAAAAGTTAGGAACAGGAGTGAATCTACATTCTGTCCGTAATTAAGTCACTATGTATTGCTTAGGTGTGGATGGATCTCTTAATATATTTTTTTTTCCCTCAAATTCTCACTCGTGCTATAGATACGATGATATAATATCAGTATGGGTAATGATAGGCATTTAGATGTTTGCCTGGGGCAATAAAACAAAATAAAAAATAAAACAAAATAAAAATAACAAAATAAAAAATTGTTAAAGTGGATTACTCAAATCAGATTAAGATTACAGATAAGTGTATTCAGGATTGAAGCAGCCACAATGTGCTTGAGAAGTAAATTAAGATAAAACAAGTTAAAGCTGCTTTAGTTCTGAGTATCAACTTCTACTCAACAGTTTAATGGTATTTAAATAAATTGTTTCAATTATTTCCCGCAGTGACTTCAGATTTTCTTCATTTCATGTTTCTGTATAGAAAATAATTCAGTTTTCTTTGCACGTATCTCTTAATTAGCTACATCTCAAAAAGGAGAAATTCTGATCTTGCTTTTTGTATTAAACATAAAAACTAAGAACCAGTGCTAGCACATTCTGCTTTTGCTATCTTACCCTGTAATTTAAGTAGATTTTGTAGAAGTGTGGTATTTATAACCAAGTCCAGGTATTTGTTACAATTTATCTGCTGTTGCCAAAATTAGACATGCTATATTTAATGTATTGTCCTTGCAGGAATAACAGGAGGCAGTACCACTATGAGCATGTGTATCATAGCACTTCCTTAGTTCTTCTTGCTTAGTGATGTCCCAAAGCCTCCCTTTGCCTTCTTGTTCAGTAAAATGAGCATCTTTGTCAACTAACAATAACGCTGGAGATATGGGGATACAAACTTAGGAGTAGTTATCAAACTAGATAAAAACTTACTCCTTGGGACCCTGATTAACTAATTTGCTAGTTCACAAACAAGTATTCCTTCACCACTATTTATTATCTGTATTCAGTATATTACAGTCACTAGTCGACGAGATTTTTGTTCCTCCTACAGAGTGTCTTTCTAGGTTTCACTTTTTACAGCCTTACAGATGGTGAACTTATGAAGAGGTATCATCAGTTACCACTCTTCACAACTGTGATGCTCACCCAAGACTTTTGTTTCTCCTGTATCTGCAGAGTTCTCTCTAGTAGCAGATCATACTGGCTTTATCATTTCCTCTCTCTCCTGTCCATGATTTATAAACAGTGTGTGTTGCTTATATTAATATACCATATGTGTTTCACTTAGTGTACATGGTGTGCAAGAATTAAGGCTGAAATATTTCTTGCAGTGCGTAGTATGAATAACTTGTATAACTGCCCGGCAAACTCCTCAGGTGCAGGAGAGGTGGGAATCCTCACCAACTGGCTAAAGAGTTGTAGTTGCAGTTCTGTTCCAGGCTGCTGACTGACCTTCACAGCATCTACTTCTCTGCACAGCAAGAACTGCAACATATTGAATAAAGGTGGTTCTGCCACCAGGGTTTTGCTTTCATCTCTCTCCTGTTACTTGGAGGAGGGAGAAGAAGCTGGGTCTCATACCCTTGAAGAGTTTGAGATTAATTGACATACTAATGCCTTTGAAAGGATTGCTATGTCATGTCCAAATACAGTCAGTCTTAGCCAAAGTGAATTCAATTTATGATCCTAGATGTCTTTCCACTAATGCAAGTATGTGAATGCAGACAAGGAGGAAGGTCACTGCAGCAAACATTAATGTTTTGGAAATAGGTTTCTTCTGATTTCTGTTCTTGATTGCTAACTGGATTTCTCACTCCTCTGCTTTAAATCCAAACAAGCTAGATAGAGACTGAATGTTACCACTCATGTTGTGATTACTGGAAAGCTAATACGATACTCAGACTGAACAGTGTATAAAACATCTTTCTTAACCAAGTTCTTACAGTGCAGGTGCCCATACTCATAAAAATGACAAGTGAGACTAATCAGGAATTTTAGCAAAGATATCAAATATTGAGTATGATAAAGAGATTACCTCTGTAAACCCTTTGGTAGGCTTCTACAAACTGGGGTGAGTCACTTCATTGTTTGTCATGCATTTTGCCTGTTTACTGTGTGACTAGAGGGAGGATTTGAAAGCTGTCAGGATAGCTTTATTCAGTAGCATTAATGTTCTAAAGATAGATATCTCCTCATCACTGCTCATGTGGAACACTAGTAGATTCTATTGATGCTGTGTTTCAGAATTGAGTTGACAAGGTAGGTTAAGTTTATGCCCTCTGAGAGGTGAGAGAAGGAGAAATGAATGTCTAACAGAAGGTTGAAAATCTAGCAATCCAGGTAATTGCATTGGACAAACTGAAGTTCTCGCGCTCCTGCCAAAACTGTAATACCAGGTGCCGTCTATTTTTTCAGTAAGAAGCTGGTCATTTTATGTACTGAACTGGTAGTCTGTGCTTTCTGTCCTTTAGCAAGGTGTACCATTTGTAGGAAGCATATAACCTCGCTGAAGAATACTGATTTGATACCTAACATTGATAATCTCTAGAACTGAAAAAGAATTACCTTTTCTTATTTCTGTCACTAGTAGTTTTTGAACTGAAGGATCTCTGGGTGCTTTGTGATGGTAAGTAGAATGCTAGCCAAGCAACAGTGGATGTGTATGTTTAGAGCAAAAGGAGAATGAGATTCCCTGGAATTTGTCTGCAAAATGCAGCCAGGAAATGCTCCTCACACAGCTTGGCAGAGGGTAGTTTTAACTGGTGTGGAAGAACAAGTAACTCTTAAAGGACCGGGAAGCGGATAAACTGAATTGAAACCCAGCCATCAGGGACATCACTGTTTAAACAGGCTTTGCTATGTTACACAAGCAGCCATCTGCCTCCTTTACCTTCCTTCCATGTGCACTCTTCAGCCATTGTCCCAAGAGAGCCACTCCCTTAAGGATTAATTGTCATCCATTTGGTTGGATTTAATTAAGATTGCTGATGGATATCCAGGCGCCTTCTGAGAAATAGTATTAATCGGAAACATTCCGGGTGGCACGTTCCTTTATTCTGCCCAGAGACCTCTGCTGACAGGTTTAAATTAATCAGAGACAAAATCCTTTTAGTGATATGACCAGCTGAGCCAAAGCCTGTGTCAGGCTTTAACAAAGTGCACTTCTCTGAAGATTCAGTGTGGCAGTGAGATACACAGCCCTGCTGCATTAGAAAGGGTGGAGAAAAATGAGATGCAGAATTTGTTCCAGAGTTCTGACATGACCAGCATCTTAATTTGTATGCTTTTAGGTACATTCTTCCCTGCATTAAAGACCGATCTAATGGTGAAGTGTCTCAGATAGAGATGGCTCAGGGGATCTTGGAATGGAACAGAGCAGATCATGATACTTTGTGGCATCTCTGAGAAAATAAGGAGTCAGCAGGTAATTTTCAGTGGAAATGGGCTGGATTTGAGTAGATTTTGGTTAGGGATTAGGGACGAAGCTCAGAACTAGTCCAGTGGACAGAAAGAGCAGGGTTGCTGATCTCATTGGGATAGCTCAGGATAAGGTAGGCTAGCATTGGAGCTGGGATGGGGAGTGACATGTCAGAAATGAAATTGCATCTGTCATTGTGCTAATGTCCAAACACAATAGCTCAGCAGACAGCAGTAAGTATGAACCAACTGGAATCCTAGAAAAACTTTACTGAAGTTAAAGTGGGGGTTCCTTAACTTTTAAGTCACTGCTGATTAAATTGGAGTTTAAGGAGGTCAAGGTGAGACAGCTGAGAATGCATTGTGGTATGTGAAGGCATTATGAAGTTGTAGGAGAACTGGAGTATTCAGAATAAACTTGGGTGAATATACAGGAGTGTACCTGAAAGCCGGATAAAGTTGAGAAAGACATGATATCGAAGTGTGACTATCAAGTTATTTCTCCCAATACAACTGATTTCTTAGCCTCTTCCCCTAAGTGTTTTTTAGGCAGTCTAGAGGTATTACATAGCTACTCCAGAAAGTGAAGGATCCATGGTGTCATTTCTCACCTCTTAAAGAGGTACTTAAGACAACAATCCTATTTTAAGGGTGTACTTTATTATAACATTGTTAGCATTGTATTTAATTGTGGTGTAACATTTACTGTAGCATCATAATTGGCCTTTATTCCAGTTGTGATAGATTCTTTTCAACTTGTAATAGCAACTAGCTGAAACGTAGACTAGGATTCAGTTTTATGTTGATCCAAGTAAAGTAGTTGTAACTGCAGTTAGATTTTTACATGTTCTTTATAGCTGTGCATTCAGGATTCACAATGAAACATCTGTGGGGATCACTCTGTGTTGAGGGAATTGGTTTTCTGATGTCGGCACTTCTGTGCCATCCTTTAGTGTCTCTGTGCTGCCAGCCACACAAAGTACAGGCTACAGAGAGACTTGGCTATTGAGTAACACACCTCTTCCGTAGTAAAGTTTTCCCTTAAAATGTACGTGTATCTTGCTTCAGACATCTCTGCATGGTGTGGGCAGACACTGTCATGTACGTTACTCTGTCTGCTCGGGAATTTCTTAAACCTATGCTCCAGTTCCAGGCTGAATGCCAAAAAGAAAAAAAAAGATTCTAATGCAGACAGCAGTAACTGTCAGGAAGCTATTAGAATTCTCCCTGTGCAGCTTGCCTTTAACAGCCTCTCTTCCCTGCCCCCCATTTTTCTTGGAATTACTTAAAAGAGAGTGCAGCTTTTGAAGGTGAATGCACCTGAAGGTGCTGCCACCATTAGCTAATGTAATTTGGAAAAAGGGATGTTGATTTACAGGGAGTGCAGTTCAGCTTCTCTTACGTCCTAGTATTTGTCTTTCCTTTTTACTGTTCTTGTGCAAGTCTAGTTAGTAATTGCAGCAGGCAAAGCAGCGCAGAAGAGGGGGGATCAGTAGGGGTAACTAGAAGAGGCGAAACCAAGAGTAGCTGAACCCCATGTGAACTGGAATACCAAAAAAGTACTTAATCTCCTCACCTTGAATTTGCAAGCTTCCTAAAGTTTAGAGTTGCAGGATGCCAGCCTTCTAGCTTAATTTGAAGGTGTCACCTTGTTCTGCTTCTCCACTGGTAGCCATGCTCAAACAACAGCTTGTTTCCTGTCCCATCAGAAAAAAATGGAAGCAGAGAAGCATCCCTACTACCAAAATGTTTCAGACCTTCCAGACAGACAGTTTGAATTTGGACCTAAAGAGATGGAAATTTGCTTCTGAAGAGGACGAAAAGAACTATTTTCTTTACTCAAAAATGTCTTCACATAATCTTCAAATTGAGCTCTTAAGAAAATGCTATTTTTAAAAGAACACCAAAATGATTATAGAATCAGACATACCAGAATATATTGTCTGCAGATGCCATAAAATCTAGTAACGATACTGAAGTTATTCTGGTATAATATAGGAGAATAGTCTGGTAATGTTTAGCTCAAGGGAACAAGCTTTCTGGTGTCTTAACTTCCTTGACTGGGGAGAGGCAAGGGGAGTGCTTTGGGGGTTATGTCTGTAGCTACAAGGTTAAATATATTTTCAAAGTGATGTGTGGTGGGAAGAAAAAACAAAACAAAACTGTTCCCAGTTTCTTTGGTTTGTCTTTCTGTATATGTTCAGAGAACTCTAAACATAAGCGTTCCTGTGGAAGAAAACTCATTCCTCCTAAGCCCTCCAGTGCACAAGGGAGAATGTTGATGCCTGAAGGAGCCCTGTAAGGGGTGGTAAAATGGCTTATTCAGTGTCTACTATATGACAAGCATCTGAGTATTTTAGGTCCCCAGTGACTAACTCCTCAGTTCTCTACGTCTACCTTGTCCCTCACAGAAATCTATTGTACCTCAGACTTTGAAATGTTACTGTGCCTTCTGTATTATCTGCTCTTTTCAGCTGGACACATAAGGGCTCCAAGAGCAGACGAGTTGAGGACTTCCAGGGATTTCAATCCTGTACTAGGAAAGAAACTTCTGGGAAGAAGGGGATTCTTCACTAATGAGCTCGAGGCTGCGAGAACACCACTACCCTTCCGGAAGAATGAGTTTCACCATCTTGGAAGAAAAAGTAGGGACAATGGAGAGGAGATCCAGCTGTTAGTGTGTAATGGAGAGAGATGAAGGGCTGGGAGTGAAGCATTGCTGTGTTTCAAGCACCAAGAGATGTTTCCACACAGCAGCAAGAGAATTTTGAAAGTTTCATCGGAATTATTTGAAATAATCACGACTACTTCTGCTCCGGTTGAAACGCGCGTGCTCCTTCAGGGCTTAGGTTCGCTGCAGAAGGTGTGGGATGCAGATGGTTGGAGCTGTTAGAAGTCATTTCCTAGTCGCGGGTGGCCGTTGCCTTTGCCTGGAGGGGCGGGGTGGGAGAGATTGGATTTGCGGTTTGAGGGGATGCGGCGCAAGCCAGCGGAGAGCGGCCGGGGGCCTCACCCCGCGGGTCCCGGGCCGCGCATGCGCACGCGGGTGGGAGGAGCCCGCTCGC
>JANHFX010017439.1:21896-42677 GCA_027560015.1 Chloroceryle amazona | reverse complement strand
AAAATATATATTTTTTTTTTAGGTATAATTGTTGCTGTTTGTTTCCTGCATTATGGTTCCAGATTTTTCACTGACATTTCAGTTTATTAGAAATCTGCACCTAATACCTCTTTACAGGGTAGTTTCGTATCATATCACAAAAACAAATGCCTAGCACTAGTAAAAAAAAAAAATAAATTTTACTTTCTCTCCAGTGTGAAAATTCAAAAAATTGTTTTGAAAGATTCAGTTATTAATTGTGGCACAGTGAAAATATAAGAAAATCATAGAATCATTTAGGTGGTAAAACACCTTTAGGATCATCAAATCCAGCCATTAATCCAGCACTGGCATATCCACCACTAAAACATGTCCTTAAGCAACACATCTGCCAGTCTTTTTGAATACCTTCAGGGACTGTGACTCCACCACCGCCCTGGGCAGACTGTTCTGATGCTTTACAACTTTTTCATTGAAGAAATTTTTCCTAATATACAACATAAACCTCCCCTGGTGCAGCTTGAGGCCAATTCCTACCACTTCTTACTTGGGAAAAGCAACCAGTACCCAACTCACTACAACCTCCTTTCATGTAGTTGTAGAAAGCAATAAAGTCTCTCATCAGCCTCATTTTTCTCCAGGCTAAACAATACCAGTTCCCTCAGCCACTCCTCATAAGACTTGTGCTCCCGACCTCTCACCAGCTTCATTGTCCTTCTCTGGACACACTCCAGCACTTCAGTGTCCTTCTTGTAGTGAGCGACCCAAGACTGAACCCAGTATTTGAGGTGTGGCCTCACCAGTGCCAAATACAGGGGGATGGATGATCACTTCCCTAGTCCTTCTGGCCACACGATTTCTGATACAGGTCAGGATGTTGTTGGCCTTCTTGGACACCTGGACCAGGGTGGATTTAGGCATAAGAAATACCTCTTTTTATTCCAAGCATTCTGTTCTCATCAGATTCCTAAAGTGTATTTTAGCACACTCTCATGTTGACTTGTATACAGAGAAATAGGCTCTCACATCACTCCAGAGAATTTGCTTGCCTGCTAGCTTGCACTCCACAGGGAACCTTAAGGAACCCATCTCTGCTAATATAGATGTATAAAACAGGTGCCTAAATGGACATCATAATACTTCTCATGTAGTTTCAAATTTGTGTTGAAAATTTAAAACTACACTCGGTTTCTTTCAGCCATTCTGTAGTCTGATTCAAATCCATGGACACAATAGAGCTCGTCAGAGAGATAAACTGGGTCACATTCTTGAGGAATTTGCCACCCTCCAGGATGAGGTAACGTCTTAGGCATCAGGCCAGCAAACTTTTCTTTTCAGGTATATTCCTTCAGAGTGGAGTATGTGGTATCAGATTTTAGATCAATAAAGCAACTCCTCTGTTTGTCCTGAAATCTTTAGGAGAAGGGTTCCTAACGTGCAACCCAGGAAGTCTGTAGGGTGTACCAAGACCTTTGTTAGATTTGTTGTACGAAAAAGTACTACATTTTTTTAAGATTAAGTTTGTCCATTAAGTAGACTTCGGGGAAACCTGTGCTTTTGTCTGTAATTTAATGGTGATTCCACTTCTTGTAGTCCCTATCCTGCTTGTAACTGTCAGTTTGCAAGATCAAAGAGGGATGGATGAGCTGTGTCTGCAAGTCATCTTTGAAAATTCAGTCTTACAGCTATGTAAGAGATAAATTGCAGAATTTCATTCAGATTTTGCTAAGCTGTTACTTCCAGCAGAACTTGGATGCTGTTTCAGTCAAATGTTCTTCCTCCTCTGTTTGTTAACTTTGCTCTCTTTTTCAATAGGCAGAGAAAGTAGATGCAGCACTTCATAGCATGTTACTGAAGCAGGAACCACAGAGGCAACATTTGGCTTGCTTGGGCACCTGGGTCCTATATCATAATCTTCGTATTATGATACAGTATCTCCTGAGTGGCTTTGAGTTGGAACTTTACAGTATGCATGAATATTACTACATATATTGGTAAGAACATGCTTTCTTGAAGGCCTTTGGATGAGGGATGCTCCCACAGAGCTATAATTGTAAATATTTAGCGGGGCTTCAACAATTTTTTTTTTTTTAAATCTCAATCTTTCTCAACACAGTATTTCATTTAGGTATTCATAAAATAACAAATAGAGAAGTAAAAAAATCAGCTTTATACCGAATATGATGTATATGGGATGGAATCCCTCACTGGTCAGTTGGGGGTCACCTGTCCTGTCCACTCCTCCCTGCAGGTGCAGCTGTTTGCTCTTTGCACCCCCCAGCGTGGTATGGAAGATCCAGCAGTGGCCTTGGTCTGCACACCAACCCTTGGTAGCAACTCTAAACACGGGGTGTTCTCACTGCCAGCAGCAGACACTGTCTGTGAGAACAGGCTGCTGACTTCAGACAGTGCAGTTAGGTAGAAGTACTGAGCTGAAAAGTAAAACTGAACAGAATTAGTTCTGTTCTCACTTGAACCAGGACGGCTTAGTAAATGTATAATAAATTTGCATACCTTGAGTTTTCTGTGGTTGAACCCGTACAGTCTTCTTTAAAAAAAAAAAAAAAAAAAGAAAAGCAACCCAGAAGATAGACTAATGTGTTGATTTCAGCCATGCAAAACAGAGTTTTAACTGCTCTAATTTGTTCTGTAGTAGTAATTCTTTGAATAAATGACTTGGCATCCAGTAAGGATGTGTGCATTGTGAATACATTTTGCACTGTCGTATGTAACGGCTACATACTGTTATTATTGTAGGTATCTATCGGAGTTCCTGTACGCCTGGTTGATGTCAACACTGAGCCGCGCTGACAGCTCTCAAATGGCAGAGGAGAGAATAATGGAAGAACAACAGAAAGGCCGTAGTAGTAAGAAAACAAAGAAAAAGAAAAAAGGTATCTAAGTGTACAGTGTAACTCAGATGTTGGCTTTTTTCTCCCTCCTGCTTGCAGCCATGTAGAATTAAAATTTGAAATTTATACTCAACACTGATGAGGGTAGGAAAAATGTTCTGAAGTTTATGAAGGCTGAATGTAAAACTTAACTAAAAAAATCAGTTGCTGTGTAAGAACTTCCTGTTTATTTATTTACTTCTAAATAGGTCTTCCAGAAAAATCCAAACTTATTTTATATTCACAGCTTCACCAGTTGTGTTAAATCCTGTGAGATGTAATTAGGAGGTCTAATGCAATTACCTTTGACACATGCTGCCTGTCTATAGTTCCTGCAGAAATATGCTTTTGTTACAATAGCTGGATTCAAAGTCTGAGCTTTCAGTGTATTTCTGCAATTTCTCTTTGGCTTCAGAAGGTGTAAAAGCATTTCTTAATTTCACAGCGGAGAGTTGCCCTGTTTCAATGCAGTGGTAGAGCTGTTGTGCAAAAGCCCCTTTAGAAACTCATGCATTCTCTGACGTATATGCATGAGAAAAAATGGGAATTTCCTTTCCTGTATTATAGTCTTCTACCAAAAAGGCATCCAAAACCAGTGTTTAAATAGCATTTGATACAGCTTTGGTGTGCCTAAGTGGCTACTAAGATTGAGGTATGTTTGAATTACCTTAGCATTATCAGTGCAAATAAATGCCATGCAGAAGCTCTCTTGCATTCTTTGCTATTTTGTGTGTGTGTTTATCCTTGTCTTCTTTTCAAGTGAAATAAACAGATATGAACAGCTCTGGGTCCTATCAACTAAATCTTCTCATCTGTAGAAATTCAGAAAATGACTACTATTATTTTATACTTTTTAAAAAGGCCTCAAGTGTGGGGCAGTTTGGCACTAGTTAAACACTGGAAGCTAAAGGGGAGTTTAAAATAATATTATCAATATAAAAATCTTTCTTATTAGGATAAAAATACTTTAACCTTTTACTCTTTAGTTAATCCATGACGTAAGCAAACAGGCCTCTCAGCTAGAAGCTTTAAATTCTAGGCTGTTGTATAGTGACATGCTAATGCCATTGACTGTCTGGACCAGTTTATTTCATTGATGGCAGTATGACATTCATGTGGCTTGAGATATTTTATGTAATTAGGAGCCAGGTGAACAGAAATGCTTTTTATGCTTCAGTTTTTGTTTTTGTTTCTGTTTTTTATGTGAAATTTGCAGTACGCCCTCTCAGCAGAGAGATCACCATGAGTCAAGCATACCAAAATATGTGTGCTGGGATGTACAAGGTAATTTATGTGCACTTGCTGACTAAGGGCTTCATTTTTTTCTTACAGGAATCTAGCATACATTGCATGCCCACATTGCTTTTAGTGGGAAATTATGTTCCAGTTTATAATGTGATATGGTGAATTCTCTACTATTTATAGAAATAGCTAAATTGTAACTTTCATCTTGCTTGCAGCAAGTAGGACATAGAGCTAACACTTTTCACCACATTTATCCTTTCCTTTTTAGACAATGATTGCATTTGACATGGATGGCAAAGTAAGAAAACCTAAGTTTGAACTGGATAGTGAACAAGTTCGATATGAACACAGGTTTGCTCCATTCAACAGTGTTATCACACCACCTCCAGTGCACTACTTGCAGTTCAAGGTGAGCGATCTTAAAACACTTTGCCACTCATGCTTTTATGTAAGTAATTTGTTCACCTGCTTTAGTCATTGTTTTCATTGTAAGAACAGCATTTAGTATCTCAAAGTTCATATTGAACCATGGCAAGGTGGCAGGGAGTTCTAGCTTTAGTTGTATGTAAGGAAAATAAATTGCTTTGAATTTTTACTAAAATTAGACTCTTAGACATTTAAAACTTGGTCTGATGTGGTGGTTTATGAAATGCTTCTGCTGGCTTTCATGAAAATAAAATCTCTTGAAATTCTATTGGTAGCCATTTTGGCTGTGGTTTATACAGCAGCATGATTTTATTGCTTGCAGCAACCAAACCAGAAAATGAAACAAAAGTAACTTTGAGTGTTAAATCATGGAAGTGTTGGTTGGAAGGAGCTAGTGGAGGCTTGTCTTGTCCAGTCTCCTCCTTGAAGTAGCATTATAGATCACATCATCTGTGTCTTTGTCTAGTCAAGTCTGAAAAAAATCAAAGGATGGAGATTTTCCAACCTTTTTGGTTAGCCTGATCCAGTTACTTTTTTCTGGTCCATTTAGTCTTGGATGACCTGATTGGGGGGCTATACTGTTAACCTTTTTTTCCTATTATCTGAAGTTATCTGTCACAGTTTTGTCACCTCTACCCCCATGTTATATAGACTGCTATTAAAAAGGAGCATTTCTCTTCTGACAACTTCGTAACTGCCTTTCAAGTAGTTGTAGGCTGCTGTTAAGATTACCCATTAGCATCCTTCTTGCCTAACTGAAAAAGTCCAAGTCCATTTACCTCTCCTTGTGGGTCATATGCTTTGAACCCTCAGCCATCTCCACCTCCACAGCTCAGCATCTTTCTTGAACTGAGTGGATCCAACACTGGATGCATTATTTCAGATGTCAGAGCACAAATACTGACTACAGGGTAATAACCTTCCTTGATCTGCCTATGTACTCCCACTCATATAGTCCCATATGATGCTCATCTGATTTGAATAACACCTTCTTGGCCTGCATTCAGCTTGGTGTTCACAGTAACCCTGCTACTCATCCAGCTGGATATCAGCCTCTACTGATCTGTGGGGTTATTCTTCCTCACATGCAGGAATCTGGACATTTCTTACTGAACTTAGATTTCTAAGGGCCAGAATTTTAAGTTCCTAAGACTTCAGTCTGTACTGAAAGTGTACTGTTTTGTGTGCCAGTCACTCCTCCCTAATTTAGTGTTATGAACAGTTGTAGTAGAAATTAAGACTATCATGGCTTCCTTGTCATTGAAGTTTTTTTTTTATTCCCAATAAGAAAAAAAAAAAAAAGTTGAAGTATCAAAATGATGTAAAATGAAGTTTTCAACAGCCTCAGTATCGAACTCGCTGTAAACTTGATTTGAGTAAAAATATCATATACCTTTTGCTACATGGCACTACTAAAGCAATGAATGACAATTTGTAGGACACCTTGTTTTATAAAGTATTGTATTGCTGCTTGGTATTTGCCATTTTAAATAAATGTTTTCAACAGCATTATTCTTAAAATATTTAGTTAACGTTTTTTCTTGAATATAGTAATTTTTTCATTTAAGGTGATAAAAATACAATTTGTTGGCAACTGATTTTAACAAACATTTATGTATTTCTTTAATGTGCCAGGAAATGTCAGATTTAAATAAGTACAGCCCACCTCCTCAGTCATCAGATCTCTACATGGCAGCTAGCAAACACTTCCAGCAAGCTAAAATGATTCTTGAGAATATTCCTAATCCAGACTATGAGGTAAGACTGAAATACTGGAAAAGGAGTATTTGTTCGTAATAGATTGTGTTTGTTTTCATCTGGATCTGCTTAAGCTCCAAAATGTACTTTATCAAAAGGCTCAAGGTGGGTGCTTTGATTGAGGAGTGTACAGAGGAGGATGGTGGCATCTTACAGTGGTCTGTTTCACTACATTAGATAACCTAATCAGGCTTTTGCTCACTGGTCCAAAACCTCTCCCTGCTGAGCATTTTAGGTGCTAGATAGCAACTTATTTCTCACATGTTGCCTTCTGGCCTTGTTGTAAAGCATTACCCACTGTAACAAGAAGGTGACACATGCCTGCTTTATTTACATGGAATCTGTTAATTCACATGGACTCCTGAGAGGTAGGGAAGAAAAAAGGTTTGCGTGTCATCAAGCTGAAAAGAGGATTGAGTCTGGCACTTGTTACCTGGAGCGTTTTTCTCAGCACTGGACTGTAGTAGATACAGACAGGAATTTCTCCCTCTTGGTCCATAGCCTAAAAACCAAGTGTATGTCACTGTATTTTGGAGCAAGAAGGGTGCTTATTCTGTCACAACTGAGCAGGTTAAGAATAGTGATGGGATTAAGTTCTCATGAGAATTTAGAAAATCCTGCCTGTTCTCTGGATGTTGTGGTACTCACAGAGGAGGTATCTGATTTAGGCTGTCCAGGACAGATAACAGTAGTTCAAATGTGCCCAGAGCACAAAGCCACCAGTTTGATACTTGAGTTTCCCCCTTATCATTGTGTCGCAGTGTTGGGGGGTAGATTCCTAGAGTTTGTCAAAACCTTTATTAGGATGTCTCAGAACTTGACATAGTTTAAGACTTCTTGAACAAGTGGTTTCTGTGGTCTGTTGAACAAAAAAAGTGACTATTAAAATTAATGCCCCCTTCATTCAAATTTCTTCAGTTTAGCTGTTAAACTTTAAAGCAAATCCACAAAGTACTAATCTGTTGAACTGATACTGTAAGAGGACTGTTTTGTTAAAAGTATATAAACACTTGAGTATTATCTTTGAAATAATTTTGAAGTCATACACTTTGACTTGAAAACTTCTTGCTCTTTTGTATTTAGGTCAATCGAATTCTGAAAGTTGCTAAACCCAATATTGTGGTCATGAAGCTGCTGGCAGGAGGCCACAAAAAAGACTCAAAGGTAAGAAAATGCCAGTTGAATGTGAAACATAGTATGTGTTGAATGTGAAACACAGTGCTGCTGCAGGTCTCTTATTGCTGAATGAGCAGATCCAGGCCATAGTTACTCTCTTAACAGGGAAAGTGATTCAATCCATTTTTCCCTTTTCAAATAGTTTGATGTAGTTATTTAAATATGGAATGCTCTCATTTCTGAATGTTTTGAAACAATTGGGAAGAGTATGTGGGATGATATGTACAACTAGGAATATTCTTCAAGAGCAGTAAGAAGCAATTGGTAGCACTGTAATCAGAATCTTCTGTGAACAGTCAGAAGAGTGTGATGCCCATCAGGATTAGCAGTGGCATGTGGGTCAGGGAGGGGCGAGTGCTTCAGGCTTCCTGCTGAAGGGTAGGCACAGAACAATGAAGGAGCACAGCACGAAAAGGTGCGTAGCACTCTGGAGCTTTGTTCCCAGACTGGCCTATCCACAACCAGATTGGAATATCATCCAGATATTTAAATAGCTAGGATGGGGTTTTTTTCTATCTTCTGCCCTTTTTCTGCTGTCTGGAGAATATCTGTCATTTTCAGTATTAGATTCAGTAGTGCTGCTATGTAATGTTTTAAATCTTTTCTTTCTAGGTTCCTCCAGAATTTGACTTCTCCCCTCATAAATATTTTCCAGTTGTGAAGCTTGTTTGAGAGACGAGAGCTTATCTGAGGATACATGAGGAATAATTTATGTATCAGACACATAAAGGAATGCCTAGTACTGTACCCAGCTATCTTGAGAGGGATCTCCAGGACAGAAGTACTGTTACCTGGAATATCTATAGTCTGCTGCTTTTGTGATATGGTTTTCAATTGGTCTTAATACAAGATTTACAGCTGAAGCTGATTTTAATAAAGTGTGTTCTTACCTTAATTGATTTTGTTACAGTATTAATCATCATTTTCATGAATGAGTTTTGACAAAATTTGGGACTGAATAGGAATAATGCCATAAAGCCTCATGTCTGATAGGCACTGAGCTACTGAAATTCTGCTTTGAACAAAGCCACTTGTAGAGATTGAGTTTCTGTATTTTTGCCTAAATTGCATCAATTTTCTCACTTTGCAAGTAGAAAGACAGGGTTCTTTTTTTGCCAAGTCCTGCATGCTAAAACAATCTTTATAGAAATTAAGAGCAGATGAAAACTAGTCATTTAGCTCCTAGTGCAGTGAATTCAGTGATTTTTATTTTACCAAAGTCAGTTGTCTAAGAGGTACTTTGTCTTAAATGTAGAAGTCACTGAAGACAGTGAGAAATGGAGTAAGTTTTTTCTAGTTGAAGTTTGTTCATTTGTCTTTACTCTTCCTGGTACTGGAGAAACTGTATAGCTAACACTGCATTAGTCACTTGCAACACAGGAACACAGAAGACTAAAATGTATTTTAACTCCCCTGAAACTTTATTTCAGTCCTGCTATTACTTTGCCAGTGCAGAGGAGGGGTTTGTAATTTGTTCGGTCGCTCAGTCACTCTTGCCTGACCTTCATGCTCTTGCTTTCACTGCAGTGCTGCTGCTGGATCCTCCTGCCTTCTGTAATGGTTGGTAGAGGTAGAAATCCCCAACAGGAAAAGCCCTAAGCCTACCCTTTCCTTCCTCTAACAGCTCTTACCTCTGTGTTTCCAGATGTGAAATAACAGAGGTAGGATGTTGTGTTGAGCAACAAGAGGGGAAATCCAAAACTTAAAATTCACCGTTTGATAAACAATACTGCCAAGACTTACCTGCGCCATAAAATGAAATCTTCCAGGTTTGACTGTGGTGGACAGGACAATTCTTTATTTTGGTGCAAAATGGATTCCTCCGCAGCTGTGAGGTTGTAACTCCTTTTTGACCATGCAAGACATTTGTGTTTTTTATAACAGAGTTGTACTGTAGAGTAATGCCACTTCATCACGTAAGCAGCAGCACTGCTGAACTAGAGCTGGAAAGCAATGAATCAGCTCTGAAGTGGAACACCCATTGATCTGCCAGCAATTTGCAGCTTAAAATAGGCAGGAGTACTGCCCTGATGACACTCTTTCCCTGCTAAGGGGTTTGCATACCCTTTTACATGTTTGCTTATCATCAGGATTAATGTGCTTGAATGCTTATGTATCACTGGCAAAGGAATGAAAATCCTGGAGAATTTAACTGTGAAGATGGTAAACTGGTTCAACGGGTCTGCTGCAGGGCACTGAGAATTCATCTGGTGTTTGCTGACTTCTTGTAAACAAACCTGTCTTAAAACAATCTTGAACTACATGACAGTAACTCAAGGACACTTCTTCAAAGGAAGCAGCACATAAAAGAGAAACCAAGTTCTGCATCATTTATAGAACTAAGAAAACAGGAATGATCACCTTTCCCATTTTCAGTAACATTGGAAGTGGATGAACCTTACAGAATGTCAATACAATGTAGAGAAGGTTATTTTTATTTTAAAATGCTTATCTAAAATGGATTAGGCTTATCTTTTTTAAAAAAAAACACAAGGACAAACAATTTAACCCAAATTACAGCAAAGACGTTTTGCCTGCCTCACACAACTAAAACTTGTAGTGATAGACATCACTATGTAAATCACAATGCCAAATTAATCTTTTGTTCAACTAAAAGTCCTTTAAATCTTAAAATTCTATATAGTAGACATGCAATCCCCTTGCCTACTAGAAATCTACCCACCTCAGTTACATGCTACAGCACTTTAAAATGTTGAGAATAAGTTTGTGTCCCTTTATGCTTTTGAATATTGCTCTTAGATGGGTTTTCAGACCCCCTACACTCAGAGGTATGACGTGTGCTTTGTGCAAAGGTAGTCTTGTTTCTGAAGATGACAACATCCAGATAGCTAGCAAGAAGCCAAGCTGGGTTTGGGTGGTCTACAGAAATACAGCCCAATCAAGTTGTTTTAAAAGAATCCTCTGGCAATGTATATATTAAGCAGTGAGATGGCTTGAGATTTTACCAGTGTAAAGATAAAGCCATTCATTCAACTCGAATACAGTGTTGGACTGTACACTTTATATTGTTAGAATATATGCTCTTTAATAATCTCCATTAAATTCCTGATTGACTTCATCTCAGCTATACAGCTGTTTACAGATTAGGTGCTAAGAAAATGCCCCTTTTACTCAGATTATGGATAAATATCTTGATGTCAGAATGCCATTATTTGCAAGAAAATTCTTAACAGCCCAAGATTCCCAATAGTTGTCAATTAGAGGAGATGATCATATCTCCTTTAAAAACAATGCTCACTTACAAGCATTTTTTTTTCGTTGCTACATTGATTGTAGTAGCTCAGACCAGTTAAGTATGACTTAATGGTGAAAAAAACAGTAACCAGGAATTCAGTGATAGATGCCAGTGCCTTTCTTAGACTTGCCATGTGTAACTCTGAATTCTGTCAGTGAACTGTTTATATATTTAGGCTTAACAGGCACAATTTAAGTTCAGCTCTGTCTTTCACTCAATGACAGCTCATACTTTTGACACACAAATGAACCAACCTTCCACTTACATATTTAGACATCCTAAGATAAAGCAGTTGTAAACTAGTGCACTGGGGAATAACACAGCAAAAAAAGAAGTTACAGTATGAGAAAGCCAAGACAAAACTTGTATTTTCTTAAATGCAATTGGTGGTTGGGAGGTTAGTGTTGTCTGCTGCCAAAGAAGGTTATCTCATACTCCCAAAGATTACTCCAAATCCAGGAGTATGTTTTGAAAACAGACAGAAACAGATTCTTCAAAACAGTTTGCTAGAACCAGTGCAGGTTGGACTGCTATTAATGGTGCTTTAGTGGTAGCAGAGGGTATTCCTATGTTATTGAAAGTAAACTAGCTTCTAGTTCACATTCAACAAGTTACAGAAAAGACAAAGACTACAGAACATTAACAATGTGATACGCTCTGCGTAACACAGGACTTCACAACAAATAAAGCTTCACATGAGGAAGACACTGAGATATGTCATAAATGCATACTGTGGTTTGCCTTACTCAAAAGTCCACCAGGGAAGATCAGTCACTTTGAAGAGCTGAGATGATTACCATTCTGTAAGGCAAGCATTTGCCTCTCTACTTCACAGCAGAAGACAGTGGCTGGGGGGAGTAAAGAGTAGTGGTAGCACACTATTTCAGATGGCTTCTGTGATGAAAAATTGAGAAGTTTGAATTTTTACACTCTGAACTTGTGCAAGTTAGTGGTAACCAAACCATACTGTACCACTGATATCATGAACCAAAGTCCCACAAAGCCTCCAGAAAATCTCCCTGGATAATCTCTTAATGAGAAGACACTATTGTCTGATTTTTTTTTTTTTAAACAAAACCCCCAAAAAACAAACAAACGAAGAAAAAAAAAAAAACAAACAAAAAGACACACACACAAAACCAACCAACCACAAAAAAACCCCAAACAACCAAAACAGGACAGTGTTTCAGCCTGGTTAGAGATAGTATAAGCTAGCAATTGCACTCAGCATGTTCAGGAAAACACATCATACTGCGTAGTATCCAAGGACTACAGTCATGCATTCTGAGTCTATCTACAATGCAGTAAAAAGGTGCCAGAACAGGCACGAGGGTAGATCACAGCAAGGGCTGCAACCGTCCTTCCCATGTTCTGTCAACGTAAGATAGCTCCTCTTAAAACTAGGCTGGGGACTTCTCTACTTTACTGCACAGGGGACAGACTCTTCCTTAGAAGAGAACTCTCTCATCTACCATCAATCCACACATGCTGTACTGTGACTGTCAAAGTTAGACAACTTCAAAGGTACTATTTACTGGTTTCAATTTTTCCTTCTTACAGATTATAAGAGTCATTGCAGAGGTCAACCTACTTTAAAACAAGCCTCCAGAAATTTAAGACTTGTTTTAGTATTGTTTCAGTGAAAAAAAAATAAATTAAAAAAAAAATCACAAGAATACTGCCTCATTTGGACCTTTTGGAAGCCTTGAGAAGATAATCAAAACAGATCACTTTGTGCTCATCATTGCTGCATCTATACGAAGAGGTGACTAAGTTGCATCAGGAACCTCCTTTGTTCACAGCCTCTGCCGTTCACCGTGCCTATTCGTATCTTCAGGGTTTGGAACTAATGAAAAAAGGGAAAGGTACAGAAATGTGTTTAAGAGGCAGAACTTGTTTTTTAGATGAAGAACTATAAACTATCTAGAACACAGCAGGAGAAATTCTGAAAGGACTGTTAAATACTGTATATTATGTAAAGATACAGATACTGTCCCTCCCCACCACATTAAACAGTAGCTTCAGTGATGGTATACAGAAAATAGGTCACACTCTCAACATGAGGGAAAGCTCAAAGAACAAATAGAAATTAGCTCTATTTTCTACAGGATACCATTCAAATTATCATCTGTCAATTTTCAGCATGTGATACTTAGGTTAAAACTTCTATTTTACCATTTTCAATCCCTGCAAGTGCTGCTTGCTTGTCCGTTTCTGATTCAGCTTCATTCTCATCTAAATTGTAATCAACATTCTTGTCCTGCTTCTGTGCTTCATTTTCCTGTTTTTCTGGTAAAACATTAAAATCAATTAGTTTTACGCTATACCATAAGGTCATCAATCTTCCCCAGAATTTACTTTACTTCTGAATGAACTGCTGTTTAGAGTAGGTTTTCATGTTAATTTCCCTTTCAAATGATTTAATTTCAGAGCACCTTTTGCTGTAAATCTTGTCTAAAGAACTAGATAAAAGACAGAATCTCTTGGGATTTGGAAAGTGTAATAAAATTGAGCCAGCAGTCAGATGGACAGAAAGGAAAAGTATTAAACAATTTCAGAACACATTAAATGACAGCCTAAGGAATAGTAAAAGCTGAAGTCAATGCTGGAAATTGACGGTGGCATTGCTTTTAAATGTGTAACCACCAGGCCGAAAACACAGCTCAGCTTCCCCCCCTTATTTTTGTAGTTTGTCCATCAAGTCATAAAAAATTATGATTTGCTAACTTGACACAGAAGTGCTATTCTAGAACAGATTTTCTTCATCCAGCCATTAATTCATCTCAAGCAACTTTTCTCGACTGCCTCAAGATTTCTTTATATAGAGAGCTCAGAATTAAATGTAACCATTATTTCTGACTGCCAAACTAATACCCTTATTTTTAGTTAATCAGACAGAAAAGTCTAACAGCATGGAGGTATAAGCATGCCCCAGTTAAGAGAGGTCAGTCTCCATTTCTGAATGTGTTGCCTTGTGTTGTCCATGCTCAGACCACCATACCAAAGAGTTTTTTAGTTATAGACCTAAAGGTCTCAAACTTTTAAAAAGCTTTTACTGAAAGAGAGAGGATGCTCAGAAAATGTATAAAATTTCTTTTTTCTACCTTAGGCTCCCTGGGCTACAAGGAACCTATGCAGCAAGGTATGGTGTTTTTGTTGATCAAGTCTGAAGAACATCCTGCTAGTCCTGCCAGCTCACAGAAACCCTGAAACACAGGCTACACAGCAGGGTGCTTCCTTGCACCAATTGTTGGATGATTTTTCTACCTATCTTTCTGCTCTTTCTGTTAAAATGGAAGCAGACTGGGTAACTTGTATTCACACTCCTTTGGAGGACAGCCTGCTGTGGCCAGCATCTTTTTGGAGCAGTTGGAAAAATAGTATTTTAGCAATGCAGATGAGATATTTATCCTTGCCAAGGATAAACAGTGTTAACATCACTACTTGTAATTCTCTGAATGCTTTTACTAGAAAAGCATTAACAGCATTTCCGTGGGAATCAGTTCCTGCTCTGACTGCCATAAGACTTCTTGATTACTCTGGGCTACTACATCCACCTGAGACTGAGTTCCTCAAGACAGATAGAGGGATGTCTAGATTCTGTTCAGGCTTAGGCGCAACATCAGTACTCCACTTCTTGGTACGGTGGAGGCATGTGGTTCAGGTTTGCATGTGGTAGATGCTATAAAATGGCAGCTTTGCAAAATCCAACCTGCAGTTTTTCCGACTCACAATAGTACGTTTTATATACCTGAAGTCTTGGGTTGAGTTTTAGTCATGCTAGCTTATCTTGAAATAGGGATAGCTAGTGCTTACACGTTGACACTATAAAAAGACTATCTGCAAAACTTCAGCATCTAGTATCTCTCTACTTATCAATAGTCAACAGAGGGTTAACACATCATGCTTTTCAAATGCATCATATTCTTACAAAGCCTCCATATCAAGAAACTTCAAGGCTAACTTCCCTTCTACAGCCAATGGAGAGAGACACAAGGAAGGCTGCTGTGGTGATGCAGAAGAACCCAGCCTGGTACCTCTATATTGCAGAAAGAGAAGCCTTCATGTTTACCCATGGACTGTAGAAGACCACTGGGGACTGACAAACCTTTTACATCTCATACTAACAAACCTCTATGAAACCTTATACTAAGTCTGACCAGCTGCCACCACTGCTGCACAAATTATGTCCTATTCCACACTTTCATCTCCTTAGTGTTCTTAATAGCACTTGATGTGCTACCAACCAGCTTTTCCAGGGGGTGTGTCATCCTGCTTAACATCATAATTTAGGAGCTGCTCCCTCTCAGCTTCCTCGCTGTCAGCCTGTTCTGCTGCCAGCTGTAATGCATCTTGTCCAGCTGCATCGTTTTCATCTTTAGATGGATTCAGCTCCTTTTCTGACTCATGAAGTATCTCCGTATGACCTGCACGAGCCTTGAGTGAGTCCTGTAGGTTTTCCAGTTGACTAGAAAGCTTCTCCTTTTCTATCTTAGGCTCCTGTTTTCTGCTATCAGCTAGGTTGTTTATTCTTTCTGTAAAGAATAAAAATGACTCTGAGTAAAAAAAGCTAATGCCTTTCAGTGGTGGAACAAATTAAAAACCTTTAATACATACTACTTTATCTTTCTCATTCAGTTCTTGTTTCTCCTTTGAAAGACCTCATCTTTCAACCACATCAGTTCCAAAGATAGAAAGAAGATAACCCATGATTTTCCTGCTGGGAACAGCTAAAGGTTAAGATGTTGATTACTGTCAACAGATTCACACTTCTACCTACTTAAAATTTTGGTATGTGCAGTTAATATGGACAGGTGAAACAAGAGCAGTTTAAATACAAATTGCAGTATGTTATATAAGCATCATATTTCTGTGCGTTACATTTAATTACTAATAAGAAAACTGACTTGGTTTTCAAAATAGCTCAGGACAAAGCAGTCATATGGGCAGATCTGCAATTTATATCAAGGCTGTTCTTACTTTTAAATATGAAGTGGAAGTGCAGGAGGGCTATCACTTTTAGCAGTCATTCCCATATCTTTTTTCCTGTATATCTGTATTTTTAACTAAAAATAGCACAGTAAAACTTGCCTGAATTAACTCTCTACACAGATGATATCTTCAATTGCTAAATCCCTAAAATGAGAGTCAGTCAGACTGTAATTTAAGATAACATGCAAGAATAATTAAATAGGAAAATGAATTTCTATCACACAGTGCTATGTGAGACTGACGCACAAGGATACGTCTATTCAAATTAATAGTTTCTGAGAATTAGTGCCAAACGCAACCATTAGGTTAACTAATCTGTTCTCCTGCATATCATTTCTCTTGCTTGCATTTTCCTCAGTGGCAACACGTGGGAAGCATGGATACATGTTTGTTTAAAGCATAATTTTCAGCTGTTCCATAGGGAGGGGCAGCAGGAAAATCATTGCTTCCAAAAGCAGGGTATGTTCTCCGTGTTAAAATGAGGACAATGACTGCAGAATTGTAAATATTTGTAGTTTCCTTTACATGCAACATGTAAATTACAGCAAAACTGTACCAGTAGAAATGATAGTAATAAAAATGCTTTTATAAATGTTATACCTCTCCAGAGCTAGAAAAATGATTAAAGTTAAGTCTATTGGTGTCACTTTTTCCATCTTACTCTTGGGTGCAAAACTCTTTTCCAAACATTTGGTTAAATTACAAATGTTCTTAACCACTTGCTAGTAAGATAATGATTTCCATCTCACCTCTAGCCTGCAGCAGGTCTATGTTTTTTACAGCAGATGCTGTTTTAGATAGATCTTCATTTGGTTTCTGCTGTTCAAAGTCAGCCTGCTTGAACTCAGTTTGCTTCACAGATGGCAGTTCAGTACTGACCTATAAAATCAATGTACACAGATAAGCATTGATCTAAATAATTACTTGTGAATTTTGGAAGGGAAATGGAAGTTAGATAACAATTTAGTAGGAGGGGGAAAAAATTCCTAACACACTCAGAAATATTTGGACTGAAATTTTTATTGGTGATGGAAGTATCAAACCATCATGAATATGCATCAATGTTTCTACATAACGGTACAATACACTGAGAGAATTTAACACATCTTCTTTGACTTCTAGCTGATGATGAGATTACTGTTCCTTTTTCATGTTTAACAAGAAGCACTACCTCTTGCTGTTTGAGGTTCAGAGAACTGTAACACCACATTTCTCTACTGCTGCCCTGCTACCATGTCAGGGTCAGCTGGCATCAACTACTGTCAGTAATCTACAAGGACAGGTAAACTGAGTTTGGGGATAATATGACTTCAGTTAAGCAAGCCTGTATAGAACTATGTTCAGTGCAGGATTAAGATAAGAAAAACTTAGCCAACTAGACAGGAGTATCTATTAAATGTGACAGAGCTTGCTTAGGAATGTATTAAATACTGTTAGTAGACTGCTCTTAAGCATCTGACCTGCTTCGGTTAACGGCTAAAATGTACAACACCATAAAGACCTTCCTATTTAGCAATTAAAATTATATGTACAACTTCTATTCCTATTAGCATTTAACTGGGTGAGAGCTATGCTAATTCAATTCACACAAACACTGATCATGAAATAAGTCTGGAGTCTGTGCTACTCTATACCAGCTTCAGCACAAAAAAAAGCCAAACAACCCAGACTGTTCTGAAACTATTTGTTCTATGGAAATGTTTTGTTTAAAAAAGTCAAAAGACATTAGAGACGTTTTAGAGACATACACCTTTTTATACCTGGTGCTATACAAATGAGCAGGAAACCTTATGGTAGAAAAGTCATACGGTCAATGGAAGTTTTCTGTTACAATTGATAAGACTGTAGCTACTCATTGTCCTAAGAAGGTAAATAAAACACTAGGGTGTCCAGTGTTCATGCAGTCATTTGCAAAAATGTCTGCGAAAAGAAGTGGTTAAATAACAAAGAAGCCAAAGTTACAGAGGATTTGTAGGATATGAATACTTAACTGTTTTGCAAATGTTTAACTCAATGAAACCCAAGCAGAACTACAGATGTTGTTGGGCCAACACCATGAAGTTCAACATCAATAACAAATAATCTAGCATTAACGCTTCTCAAATCTTGAGAATCAAGTATTACCACAGAATATTTGTGTTATTACGTTAAGGATGTTCAGAAGAACTCCAACTTCAGTCATTAAAACAAAAATTCTGTATTTAAAAATGCTTCTATTTTATAATTAATTCATCTTCTTGAGGTGACCATCTACAGAAGAAACCATCAGAAACAGAACATAAGATCATTTTCACTTTATGCTGGGCATGAATTCTTCTGTAAAAATACTAAGCCTGCACTTAATAAAAAAAAAAATAAAATACTGAGCCTGTACTGTATACCTGAACTTCTCCAAGGCTTTTGACAAAGTCCCTCACAGCCTCCTCCCAGAGAAACTGATGTGCGATGACCTAGACAAGTGGCCTATGCAGTGGGTGGGGAACTGGCCAACCAGACACTCAGAGGGTGGTAGTCAATAGCTCTTTCTCAAACTGGCAACCAGTCAGAAGTGGGGTCACCCAGGGATCAATATTGGCCCAATCACTTTTTAACATCTTCATAAGTGATTTGGATGTTGGAATCAAGAACACCCTGATGAAGTGTGCAGATTACACCAAAATGTGGGGAAGCTGACATTCCCAAAAGGGAAAGCCACCCTCCAGAAGACCTGGACAGGCTGGAGGAGTGGGCTGGCTTGAACCTTATGAAGTTCAGCAGAGACAAGTGTAAGGTCTTGCACCTGGGAATACATAACCCAGGAATACATCTCAGACTGGGATCCAGCTGGCTTAAGAGCAGCCCTGGGGAAAGGGACCTGTGGGTCTGGGTGGACAACAAGCTCACCATGAGTGAGCAGTGTGCTGCAGTGGCAAAGAAAGTCAACAGGATGCTGGGTTGCATCAACAAGGGCATCACCAGCAGACAAATTTCCCACTCTACTCGGAATTGGTCTGACCACACCTTGAGTGCAGTGTTCAGTTTTGGTCCCCACTACACAAAAAAAAGATGCAGACAGGCTGGAGAGGGCCCAGAGAAGGGTCACGAGGATGATCAGAGGACTGGAAGACCTGCCATGTGAAGAAAGGCTGAGAAAAATGGGTTTGTTCAGCCTTAAGAAGAGAAGGCTTAGGGGAGACCTTATTACCATGTGCCACTACATAAAAGGTAGCTACCAAGATGGAAACTCCCTTTTGACAAGGAGTCACTTGGAAAAGACAAGGGCTAATGGGTCAAGTTACTCCTGGGGAGATTCTGGTTGGACTCCAGAAGAAAAATTTTACCATGGGAACAGAACCACAGAATGAAAAAATAGATATTGAAATAATTTCCCAAGGAAAGTGGTGGATTCCTCTACTCTGGACAGTTTTAAGACTCAGCTTGACAGGGTGCTGAGCCATCTCATTTAATATATAAGAAATTACTTCTTAGTTAAACATGAAAAGGCCTTTAACTTATATTATCTTAAATTTCTAGCTCAGTAATATTTAATGGTGGTGTCAAATAAATTAAGAGCATATGCTGAAAATATTTTAAGTTGAAATAGTTGGATAAAAATATAGTAATTGGAATATGCTGTATATTCCTCAACTGGCAAGTATACATTATTCCATAAAACACAGAGCTGTAAGAAAAGATGTATACTAATAAACCAACCAACACTCCATTTTCTTTCTCTTATTTTATTTAACTCTGACCTTTCCATTACATAAGCATGTACATCTTACAAACAGGAATTATTCCAGTTAAAAACACTGTCTAAAAATGTACACACATTTCCTCAGGGACACCTTGCACTAATGTTAAGTAACTCAGCTATTGTACAAGCAAAAAGTTGCAACTTGGGCAAACAGCTGAGAAGGTTACAGCATAACACCAACACTGTCACAAATACTAATGACCACAAGCAGACAGCATTTACTTAGGCTGTAGCTATAGTAGTTGTTAGGTCATCTGGTATCCTCTCATCTATAGACTAAAAGGAGAACAGATAACCTGCCCCGCTTAACCTACTGTCTGCTTTCAGTAAAGACTGCATCTAGCTATGGGACTTGTGGCAGGAGACTGAAATTGCCCTGCAGAGGGGCTTCAGCCAAACTTCTCAGGATTCTTCTGGGGTTATTGACCTTCTAAACTGGAAAAAAAAAAAAAAAAAAAAGGCAACGACACACACCCCCAAACAAATTGTAAAACAAAAGACAAATCAACAACAACAACAAAATATCTAAAATATCTGGTGCAAGTAATTGTAAAGAAAATCTGCTACAAAGCCACACCAGAAGTTAAGTTGTCCACCTCTCTAGTATGGTTTTCCTCACATCAGCTTTCCAACTAGCTGACATCAAACAAGTGTCAAACAAATGTATCATCTCCAGATGAGGGTTTTCTTATTTACTTACTACTATGTATTTACTATTATTAATTTTTATTTACTTACTGGACTCTGATGATTGAAAATTATTGATGAACAAAAGCTTTCACACATCTTTTTTTGAAGGGATAACTGGGATGCACTTCTTATCTCTCATGCTTTATTCATCTTGCAGCTCTCATACAATGTAGGTTTCCAGCAAAAAAAAGGTCACAAACTTAAGCAGTTTTGTCTTTCACCATTTTACATAAAGGACTGGACAAAGACTGGGACCATTACCTGAGAGCCTAGGGGGTCTCTGGGTAGGTGTTTCAGCCGTTTTCTCCTACCCATTTCCATCAGTTTGCAAAACCCAGATTCTATCCTCATTGCTTCATCCTTTCCAATTCTGAAGTCAAACTGTTTCTTCCAGTAGCCAAAGAGAAAAGGGGACTTACTACCATACCCCCAGTGGCTTTCAGTGAGAGCTGGCCACCCAGGTATGGGTGAAAGCACTCACTGCAATCCCACCTAAAAATGTAACTTCTGTAGCTGGTGATCATAGTCCTGAAGAAAGGGCTGCTTAAGTACATAAAAATAAATTAGCTGCCTTCTCACCCAGGAGCTTCTTTGCATGTTTCCGTGGCCATCTGTATCAACCTTAATCAACC
>JANHFX010017439.1:6082-21796 GCA_027560015.1 Chloroceryle amazona | reverse complement strand
ACCCCGGAGCTTCTTTTCCTTGTTCCCGTGCCATCTGTATCAACCTTGATCAACCAGGGCCGACCCTTGACCAAATCCTGCTTCACAGAAGCATCAATAACTGACATGCCAAGACAACAGTATGATCTGAAATTTCCTTTTCTCCATATTTCCTACAGCACTCTGTACCCCCTGAAGAAAAAGTCAGCTGGCACAGCCACCCTATACAGCACGACCACCTTATCTTAGTGAGTCTTCTCGTGTCACGTACAGCAACACCTTTTGTGGCACTTTGACTCAGAATATCCAAACCAGCTAAAACACTTGATCTTTCCTCTTTTTCACAAGTGAATGGCTGACATTAGGATTTCTGTGAAAATTCATAGCTGATGGACCTCAAAGACCCTTGGACTACACTACCAAGGTTTGCTGCTACTCTAAAGTCACTCACAACTTATCTTCATCTTCAGCACACATCTTCAACACACAAAGCAAACTAAGTCCTTTAACAAAGTCAAAAAGAGATGTAAACCAAATGCAGTGTAAATATTTGAGAATGGGCTCCACACCACTCTCAGCATCACTTCTCAAATTCTGCCTGTCTCAGGCACACAGTCATTCGGAGCCTCCTGCAGCACCTCTGCCTATTCTGTCCCTGGAATCGCTCCATTTCCCATAGATCAGAAACATTTGACAAATATGAAGGAAAGCAGTGCAAAACCTACCAGGATGGGGCTATGTTAGTTGGAGATAGCAGAAAGGTGGAAAACTCCTTCAGAGTTTTTTTTTAAGAAACTACCCAAACTATACCTGAATATTTTTTTTTGAATCTTCTGAGAAGTCTTTGTTTTCTTTGATTTGTGGTACATCACTACCCTTTTTTGTAAGTTCATCTATCCTTTCTTCACATTGTTCTTTTAATTCTTTCATCTGGTTGATGCACTGTGACCTGGAGAAAACATGAACAAGTAAGCAGTTTTTAGCCTTCATCTACGCTCTTCATAAATGTTCTCTTGTAAAATTGTGTACTCCTTTTTTTTCCCACTTTATTATTTTCTTAGCTCTGTTATCTGTGCTTACATCTGACAAGTCAGTAGGAAAAATATGACAATATTATGTAAGCATTTAATAACAGCAAAGTGGACTGTATGTACAATCAGATGTCTGTTTCTACAGCTACCAGAACACAATGCAAAGTTATGTAACTTACTACAACAGTGAAATTTTAATGTTCCAACTTTGTGTACTAAAGATGCTTGACAAGCAACATCTAAAAACTGTATCTATATATGCTGCTGCTAGAACTGTGTGAAAGCTACAGAGTGCCAAGGCTATAAGTCATTCAATGAAAAGCCAAGTGCAAATTTGTTCTCCTCACTTGCATAGCTACAAAAAAACCCAACCAAACAAACCAGAAATGGAAAATTAACACTAAATTGTTATTGAACAAACCTAGTGAAGAAAGTGCTGTTCCTTGGCTAGGTAACTGCTTTTACGGACTTACATGGAGGGACTGCAGGAAACAGCGTACGTACCTCAAGACCAACTGGAGGCAGATCAGATGGCATATGGCTGAATTATTGTGCCTGTCCCTGCATTTACCCTGAAACAAGCAAACCCATCTTCACTACTGTAATTTGTTTAGCTTTTCACCTTGAGCCAGCCTTGACCCTGGAGCTGTACACTCCGAATCTAACCTCCATCTATTGAATAAAGAGGGATTCTTTACAGTACACTCCCACAAGCAGGGATGCTCTGACAGTGATTTCCTCATTAGAGGTACAGTTGAAAACATTTCACCAGGCATGGGCAATAAATCTCAGTTTTCAAAAACTAGACACACTATATTTGCCTTGTCATTTCCCTGCACATGTGTATTGATCCAGTGCTTCAGGTATGCATCTCTCATGGAGAGCATTACTGAACAGCACATACATATGCCTACAGAGCTATTTATTCTTCTTAATCTCATCCCTACAAGGAATATGCTGTCAAACAGATACTCTACTACCAAAGAACTCTCAACAGAAGTTCAGGAGTTCCAGTTCTGTCAAACAGCAAAGAGGCAGTGCCTGAGAACCACAGTACACAACAAACTTGGAGGGAAAAAGTAATGTAACAGACACGTAAGTGCAATGCAGCTTTATAAAAGGTTGGTATAAACTTAAGTGTCCAACTTCCCTCTACTCTTCTCTTGGAAGTCCTGAATTATTAGAACTCCACTAATACAATCCATCTGTATTCATCATTATTATATGAGTGATCATTCTTAAATGAGTAATAATGCCCTAAAGAAAAAAAAAACAAACAGGAAAACAACCGGTAATCAGTAAGCATCCCAAAAGCACTAATATTAATGCTTAATTCTTAAACAAGGGGAAAAAAAAAAAAACAACAAACTAAAAAGTATTTTAATTCTGGCCTGCAGAATTCAAGTTATTTGATTGCCATATTCAGCGTTCAGTCATAATTCCTTTAAAATCTAGCTAAAGGGTGGCTCCTGGAAAAATACTATCACTAGAACAATTATCTTCTTATTGAAAAAAAATCATTACGAGAACATGCAAACAGAAAATTCTGTTCTTTTCTCTATCTAAGCACCAGAGAAGATACAATAGGATATGAAGATAGGCAGAGGAAAACAAGAACATTATTGAACAGAAAGAATCCAGAGAAAATTCCTAGAAATACCAGAAATGTGTATTTTGTGTAAGCATACTGATAAGCACTTGCGTTCAGTTATCCATACCTTGTAATTTAGTGGGAAATCTCAACAAAAACACGACTAGGTATGAACTGTAATGCAGAGCACATAGCTGTGACCATAACTGTACTAGAAATTTTCACAGACCTCTGGCAGCAAAACAAAGTACACCTTATCATAGGGTATTCCCATCTTTTAGTTCTTAAACTTCTTCAGAGTTTTGTTTCTTTGTGTTTCAATTTCCCCCCCACTCTTAAATGAAAAATATTGCTACCTTTCTCCTTCTGCAGTGCAAGAAATATCAAGAAGTGCAGAAGTCTGTGGATACTGTGATGCCAAGCATGGCAAGGTCTATGCTCTTCTCCAAGATCAACCCTTGAGTAATTTCAGAAGACACATCAGGTATTACTTTCTCCTTAAAAAAGTACATTTATTAACAGTGCTATAGCTACCATAAGAATATTCTGTGTTATAACCAAGTCACTTGCAACTGCAGAAAATGTATTTTAGAAACAACATACTTACAGGTCATATGAGAACTTCTTTTGAAGGTTAGTCTGGTTCTTCTGAAACCTGTAAACATCCAACTGTAGCTTTCCATATTCTGTCTGTAACTCTTTCAAGTGTTCTGGCAAAAAAAAGGAATAAAATATAACAAAATACACACATATATATAAACTACAATAGAAGTTCCCAACTACGGATCTATAGTAATCACACTAACTACATCCATCTATCATGCTCACTACAATTTGTAGACGAATGCATAGATAATTTTCAAATTTATTTATCAAAGATGCACAGGATTGGGTAAGAATAGCCTTTTGCCCTAACTTTTTAACAAAACTGGTGTAACACTGATTTGTGGCCTCTTTCATAACAAATACTTTAACTTGATTGCAAACCTTTGCTCTGCTAGGTTTCAGCCCAAGAAATCTTTAGGTCTATGAAATACTAAATACGACCATAGTATGAAATGGCACTCACGTTTACTAGCCATCTAAAGACAAGCTTACAATGCTTCCCTGAATAATATGCAATTTATAGCTATGTTCCTCCGAAACAGAGGCATCTATGATTAAGAGTTTTCTACTTGACAGAAACCTCTGTGTGAAGGTACCAAAAGGCAGCACCACAATCTATTTACCTGTGTATAGAACTTAGGATCCATTCTCCAGGCTTCTTGAGGAATAAATTGCTAACAAAGATTTTGAACCATCAAAATTAATACAAATTATTCTGACTAAGTTATCTTATTTAATATAGGAGTTTGTGAATTCCTCTGGTGCTAAAATGCACAACCCAAACAAGGAAGAATAACCTGCAATGGGACCTGGACACTCTTGGATCAATGGGCCAAGGCCAATGGCATGAGGTTCAACAAGGCCAAGCACCAGGTTCTGCATTCGGGTCACAACAACCCCAGGCAATGCTACAGGTTTGGGGAAGAGTGGCTCGAAAATCAATTCAACAGCCACCTGAACATAAGCCAGCAGGTGCTGGCCAGGTGGCCAAGAAGGAAAACAGCATCCTGGCTTGTTAACAGAAATAGTGTGGCTAGCAGGACTAGGGCTGTGATTGTCCCACTATACTTGGTACTGGTGAGGCCACATCTCAACTACTGTATGCAGTTTGGGCCCCCTCACTAGAAGAAATACACAGAGGTGCTGGAACAGATCTAGAGAAGGGCAACAAAGCTGCTGAATAGTCTAAAGAACAAATCTTATGAGGATTGGCTGAGGGAACGGAGGTTGTTTAGCCTGGAGAAAAGGAGGCTCAGAGGAGGCCTTATCGCTCTCTACAACTACCTGAAAGGAGGCTGTCTCTTCTCCCAAGTGAAAAGGGACAGGACAAGAGGAAATGGCCTCAAGTTGTGACAGGGGAGGTTTAGATTGGACATTAGGAAAAGCTTCTTCACTGAAAGGGTTGTAAAGCACTGGAACAGGCTGCCCAAAGAGGTGGTAGAGCCACCATCCCTTGAGGTATTTAAACAATATGTAGATGAAGTGCTTCGGGAGATGGTTCAGTGGTGGGCTTGGCAGTGTTGGGTTAATGGCTAGTTTCAATAATCTTAAAGCTCTCCTCTAATCAAAATAATTCTGTGATTCTATGATAAGGTACATCGAAGAATAAATACATTAACAATGCATACAGAAGATAATTTTATTCTATGGTATTATATTGTAAGGGTCAGGAGTCCTGCATTAAGCACTACATGAATAAATCCTTCTACAGTTGAGGCAGTTTAGTCTGACACTTCACCAAACTGCAACTGTGCGGATGCAGGAGCTAAGTCATTGGAGTTCCTGAAACATCCCCATGACTTGAAGGAAGACATCATTCTCAGAAGGCACCAGGAAACTGCAAGTCTTAACAGGAGGCTTAAAAAACATCATGAGAGATGTAGAGGGATATTACAAACATACCTTGTAGACTCTGTATCAATCGTTCGTTTACTGTGATGTTACTCATCAGCACTGCCTGCAAGGAGCAAAACAGATAACAGCATTTTAATTGCAAATGACCTGTGTTACCATTAATTTTATAAACACCAATAAATGCCCCAAGATCTTTTCTTTGTGAAGTGCTGGATTACAGCCAAATGCAAAAACTTGTAGCTGCTCTAGAGATTTACTACTACAAACAACAAGCACTTGTTTCAGCCCAGATTTCCTAGTAAAGAGAGGAGGGAGTGAGGTGCTGGTAAGATAAGATATCACCACTCTTAAATAAGAAGAGAAGGAATTTAGAATCGTCTACTACCATTTTTTGATGCTTTTTTTCTGGTTTAATTTCACAACTGCAGTCACAGTCACATTTATTGTATTCACCCCTTGAAGGAAGTATACTGCATAGCAGAGCTCGCTATCAACTACACTCTCACCAGGGAACCAATACATCTGTTTTCAGGGATGTGAAGATGAGCTATGAAAGCACTGATCATAGAGCACAAGGGAACTCTACAAAAGCAATGTGAAGCCCCTGCATTGTATCACTTTTCTAACTACATTCTCCCTTACTTTCATAAGAAAGTGCTGGAGTGACCTTCTTTCATTGCCTCACTTTGCTCTCTCACTCTCTCGCACTCTCTCTCTCTCTTCTGAAAAGGTAATCAACATACAAACATGTTTTGTCTGTTCTCCCATCAATCCCCCTCTATCAACCCATATATACACATGCATCCCAACACATGAATATTGACAGAACTAAGGCAAGTCTACACGAAATTAATCCCTGTGAATTAATCCCTGTGAATCTGAGTTAATCCTGATGTCAGGATAACTCCGATTCATACTTAACATTTATAAAGTTTGATGTAGAAGAATCTTCTTAAGAGTATAAAAAGAAGAGATCCACTGACCCTTCAAAAATAATCTAGGCCACTCTTAGAAGCATATTTCTTACACTTCATTGCCAATTTCCTTGTTATCCCTTTCTCAGGAAACCCCAGTGTTCTGCAGGTGTCCTAGATCAGGATACATCAAGTTTCCCCAGTTTGTTGTCAGTGCCTTTTTTTCATGAAGACTATGGTAATAAGTGCTTGTTGATGAGGAAAAAATAAGCATTTGATTGATCAGACTGGGATAGCACATTGCAAATGGGTAGTTTTGTCTTTTGTAGACCCTTTAAAGAGTCCTGGTTCAAACAGATGGAGATGAAGAGTCAGCCACTTTCAACCCAGTAACAGAAACACTCCTACACCATTCTATATATATAGCTTGTCCATAAACACCACTGTGAAACCTCAAGAGCAAAGGCCTTGATCCCTTATTAAAAAGGAAAAACAACAATATTTCACACACTTAGGATTAATACCTCTCCCTTTCCTTTCTCATAAAATAGATTAAAAAAAAAAGGGGGTCCAGATTTGTTTTCAGTGGTTTATTGGGAAAAGGAAATTCATGTTTTGCTTAAAATGTCAAGTTTCACTAATGCATGAGCAATATAATCAGGTTGCTCCATGTTTATTGAATTCAGGGTATCCAACTTTAGCCACTAGCAGAAACTTTCAGTGGACTAGAAAAATCAATACGGAATGGCAATTTTATATACCCATGGTTTCTTGTGTTGGGTTCTTTTTTCTTAAAATGAAACACCAAAAAAACCAGGACCATTTATTTAACAATAAACAAGTGCTATATGTTTTGTACATGAGGACAACAATAGCTCTGATTAGCTGAAATGAATGAAATGATTTGCCATGTGAAAAAGGCTCCTTAAATCACAACAGGAGAAAAAGAAAAAAAAAAAAAGTACCACCTTTGGTCTTTCTAGATTGCTTATAAAACTTCATTTTGGTAATGACATACCTACCTTCCTGAATCTGTGCATAAGAATCCAGGAAAAGGGAGGGGGGGGGAGAATCGTGAAAACCTAGTTAGTTCTTTAACTTGAACAGGAAATCTTGTTCAATAATTTACAGACCACTGCTCCAACTGACAGCTTCCAATCTGGCTGTAGCAATAACATCAGGATTTCCATTCTTCCTCCTGTCATCCAAGTGTTAACTAACGTTCACCTCGTCATTGTGAATTAGGCAGACATTATTTTCTTTTGGGGTTTTATGCAGGCCAAGAAAGCAAACTGCTGGGAAGCACTCAGCAAATAGATGCCAAAGGTCTGTTCTAGGAAAAATCTCTCATTTTTAATCTTATTCAGCCCACAAAACAATACCTATGATCCCCAGAAGTGAGATTCCAGCTTTGAAGTATATTATTTCAGAACATATGTTTTGATCACACAATGTAAACTATGCACACATGTTTGATCCAATTAATACCTTACACAGTAGTGTCCATAAACATATTCCTTGGAGGCATTAGTATAATAACTCCTTCAGCATTTGCTACCACCATAAATCAAGCTAATACAAGCACACTGAACTGACACAGGCGCTTTCTAATACTGACTGTATGTGGTATATATAAATGCATAATCAGATATTGCCACGGGAAAAAGGAATAAAATGATGAACTTGATAGGAAGAAACAGTGGTTTGAAAAACAAAACCTGAGGGGAAAAAAAAAAAGGGGATTTTCATTCACAAATGTAACTCTCACAAGTAGAAAAAGAACTGCAAACTCTGTAAATCAGCCACAAAGAACAAAACAAACTGGGAACAAAGTAATCTTGGAGGATAAGATTTATATATGCAGAAAATAGCAGACACAAGCACTTATAATTAATTAGGGAGAAGAAGGGCATGTATTTAATGACTAACTCAAACTGATCTAAGTCCTTACCACAAAGAAAAGGAGGGCTTCCACCTTGCACGCTCCTACTGCTTCCCCACAACCAAAAGCAGCACAAGACAAATTTTGATTACTGGTTTTCATTTTTTAATTACATCTGGAAATTCCCACCTCTCATCTATTTTTTGCAAACACACCTACAAACACACACTTTCCTAGTAACATGCATCATCAATTTTCTGCCCTTTTTGTACTCTCCTTCTTCACCACCATGAAATGGTCAATCTTCAAGTGCAAAGAAACCATTTATATTAGTCACAAAAAGGATTTTTTTCATTATATGTTAATCGCTATATACATATTAGTAAGTGGGGAAAAGAAATAAGGCCCTTAAGAAAATATTTCTCTTTTAAGGTTGGTCTGTGTGCTGCACACTAAAGCACACTTCAGTGACATGACATGGTGAAGTTCAGCCCTTAAAACTACAAAACCCACAAAAATTATAAAGTTAACAACTTTTTACACTCTCAGAAGAGAGAGAAAGTTGACACATATGAAAAAGAAATTACTTTTACAGGTGAAGGGCAACATTAAGTGGATTAGAGAAAAAACCCAAATCTCTGCAGCTACAGGACTTCCATAACATTGCTCTACTTAATTAAAACACAAATAACAGGCAGTGTAAATGAAACCAAATCCTATCATGTGAGAAACTTCACATAAAACCAGTTATATATAGTGTACAGTTATATATAAAGTACCTTCTGCTCTCCTTTTTGTCCACGCATTTTGCTATGATTCTATTAAGTGTTCCAGGAGTTAACTCTTAAGCTGCATCTACTCCCAATTTCCATTCTTAGGGTGCCTACAGTTCAGCTAGTCCCAGACCATAATTCCCCACCCCCATCATGCAAAACCACATTTTAAACAGAGTAAGTCTCCTAGACCTCTGCTATACCAGTTATGAGTAAACAGACTTGATTTTGCTTGTTTAGTAACATTATGCTATGGCATGTACAGCAGACATGAGACAGTGTTTTCTTTTCCTTAAAGCTGTTTCTAAACTAGAAGATGCAACACTTTTTTGTTTAGAAAACAGAATCAAAACATACATAGGCACCTTTTCACAGAATGCTTTCTTCTCTCTCCAACCTGCCCACTGTGATCCCTTTTGAGAGTAGTCTACTCTCTGCATACCAATAAGTATTCTGTCTCAGAAGGCTGTAATGGGAATTAATTTTCCCAGAGGAAAAGGAACCAAGAGCAGCTGTGGCCAGTGTTAAAAGACACTGAGCAACATGATAATGACAAGCTTCATATACAATGTACAAAGCTCAGCTTCTCTTCTCAATAAAACAAGATGCGGGCTGGGGAAGAATTACATAAACCCAAAGAAAATTACAAACTGCAAAAGCATGTTCTAGCAGTTAAAAATACAAGAGATTATACATATTGTTCTCTCTTCAAAAAGACCATCATGTCTGCGTCCATCCGAGGAGCTAGGAGTCCTGAATAACAACCATACAGAAAACTGTTCTTTAGAAAATGGCTTACTGATTTGAAACAGCCCTTTTGAACTCCTGATTCTTTATCTGTTGTTACTAAAGAGTTCATGTAAGCTCTATCTTTTCAGTCTATCTATATGGATTTCCAGAAGACCTCTGCTAAATCTACATTTATCCTAAAAAATTCAAGCACACTTTTAAAAAGAAGACTGGTGACAGAAGTGTTTTACATATGCAGATGTAAGAGAATAATTATGACAGCAGTTTCCCACTATTACATTGCCTTAGTGAATGGTGAGCCCCAGGGTATTTCAGGCTTTGACTGCCTCTTGCCTTCTAAGCCCTTGTCCTTGAAGTAGCACAGGGACAGTTCTAACTAAAAGTGGTTTCCATATTGCCACCAACAATGACTTCAACATGGCAAGTATCTTATTGAAACTAAACCGGTCACATAATTATTCTGTATTTTATAATACACACTGAGCACAGATTAACTGCAATTCATAGGTCTCAAATGTTACTTGAGAGTTGCTTTTGGTAACAAAGCCAGTTTATGAAAACTTGATTACTGGTTTGTGTTTACTTGATTACTCAACTTGATTACTGTTCCCATCTAGATTTCTAGTATAGCCACAAGAACCATATCTCCGTGAAACAGAGGTTGAGACAGACCATTCACTCCCACAGAAAGCATTTTAATTTTTCTTTTAAAAAAAAAAGAAACTAAACAAAATCCCATTTATCACTCAAAGATCTGTCCAGTTAATTAGCTAAATGTGCATTATTTGTAAAATGAGTCGAGAGACTTGGGATTTGGATTTATATTCATCCTCCCTGGACTAGATAAATACTTGCTGCTAATCCCTACAGAGTAAAAAAAACTTCAATCAAGAACCAAGTTTCCCACAACAAGAAAGGGTGAACTCATTACTAGCCTCCCAGGAATTCCAGATTACACTGGAATCCACAGAACTGAACAACAAGGATGCATGTGCACCTGTGTGTGTGTACACAAATATGTATACACATGTGAAAGTACAACACACACACTTACCTATATAGATACACGCACACGCGCACACACACACTCACAAAGCACTCTGAAACAGTATTTTCTTATATTCCACACCCCTTTGTGGAATAGCCTCTGACCCTGGATAGGTTCATCAGATCAAGGTCCTCAGTAAGGAGACAAATAAAGAAGGTAATCGGTGATCTTCCAGATAATGGGAAGACTGAGATCATCTCCCTTGATCCTGGGGAGGGGTATTCTGATCTGGCACAGCAAGGGTCAAGCAGTGAATATTCTGACCAGGAACAGGAATAGAGGAGCCCTGCCTCTGGCCAGCAGGGGCAAAGGAACAACTGGGTATACTGTGTGGATTCAGTGGCCTGGCACATCAAACCCAAAGAAGTAGAAAGCTCTGGTATATGTTGATACACAGTGTACACTATAGAGCATATAGAGGCACAGCATATAGAGGCACAGAACCTATTTGGATCTCTGGAGTGATAGGGGATGCCAAGAATTATCTGTAGTGAAGCTGAGGTGTGCATAACTGGGGACAAGAGGGAAAAACAACCCATTGTGACTGGCTGAGGCCCCTTGTATCCTTGGCATAGACTACCTCAAGAGGGGATACTTCAAGGACCTAAGGGGATACCCATGGGCTTTTGGTGTAGCTATTGTGAACAGAGAGAAGATCAAACACCTACCTACCCTGTCTAGCCTCTCAGAGGATCCCTTTGCTGTGGAACTACTACAAGTAGTGCAAGTTGCTAAGAGGACAGAGCACCAGCAGCAATATCGCATGAACTGAGACTCTCTGGCACCCTCTGTTCCAGGGACTGCAGCGCATGTTTCACATTCCTGAGTGACCTGTATGATGGCCTCCAGTGGTCAGGCCCACCCCTGAATCATTAGCCCATATCTTGTGTTGCTACTCTCCCTAGATGCCCTGATATTTCATGGACCCATCAAGCTACAAATAGCTCACCCTTACACCCCCAGTCCCGGTTCAGCTGAGTTACTTCAATTTTTGCAGCCTTGTCTACCTGTTCATTGTTTCAAAGTTCTTCAGCGGCACAGCTTTTGGGCACATGAGCATCTACATGACATACTTTTAGAGACATGTTTTCCACTTGAGCAGCAATGTCGTGCCATAATGGGTTTACCTCTGCACTGACAGCTGGACGTCTTCCACTCCTGTAGCCACCTCCATGGGGCATTAGCAACCATCCAGGAGTCGGTATAAAGTATTAGACACCAGCTCTTGACATCAACCCACCTAGATAGTCTGTTAACCGTGGCCAGCACTTCTGTGCTTCACCAACTTGTAGTAATTCTGGCTAAAGGAAAAACTACCTAGGAAAAGGAAGCATAAAATACATTTCCCTTGTAAAAGACTGTAAAGTAAATTGAGCAAACACTCCATTCTGGTTTTGGTTTTTGTTTTGGTGTTTTTTTTTAATACTCTTCCCCCCCCCCCCACCATGTGCTTTCACTCATAGAACGGAACTGGAATGTGAAAAGATGCCAAAAAAAAAGATGGGTTTCACCAGCATGTAAAATGGGGTACCCACCCAGAAGATAGCAACTTTAAACATTCACATGGCACTCAATGCCCACTGCTGCGAGGCAGAAGTGACAAGAAGATTGATTACTCACTCAAATGCTGTCTTACTACCCTGGGATATCTTTTTAGTAAACACATACATTACAAAAAAATAAATAGACAAACTATACTTCACCTTTTTAAAAGTATATGCAAAGACTGAACCCAAAGGAAAGAGGAATTAAAGAAAAATGTTTGTCTCAAAAGAGGTAAAAAGAACTGCTTTATTAAGTCTCTAAAGACCTTGGACAAAAATTATTTCAAAATAAAATAAAAATATATACCGCTGATGTGCATATTAATGAAAAAATTCCACCTCCCATTTTTATTCCTTTTTTTCTTCCTCTAAGTCCTTCAATTCTTGCAATATCTTCCTCATGTGCTGCATGTTTTGAGCAGTGGATGGTCACGTAATGGTGAACCCTTTATTTGAAGGGCACCTATTCCCAACATCAGTTATGTCTGTTACTCTGATAAAAATAATAGTCTTGGAAAGCTGATCTATAAACTTGAATCAAGACACACTACAGGAGAAGCAATAAACCCAGAATGAAGAGTCTCATCTAAACACTTTTAGCAACAGTCAGAAAAGTAGTATTAATGACAAACAGACATGTCCAAGGTGGTATCGACAACATGAAGAAAATACACAACAAAACAAGACACCATGGAGCAGTAATTGTATGCACTGCTATTTAAGTAGGTATATTCATATTCTTCACATAGGTCTTCCATCTGGCAATGCTGCACTGTCACGAAAGACTAGTCTAACCTTCTGATCTCTCCTAGTGATTTTGTGTCTTGGAGGCAGAAGGCCAAGGTGCCACATAATTTGTAATGCAGTTAGAAATAAGTATCAACCATTTATGCCTACAAATGCATACATATTTGCGAATACAAATGTATCTGTTAGTGCAGCTTCTTCTTCTCCTTAAGTTTTAAAACACTGGTATACAGGAAAGAAAACCAGAGGCCAAACCAAGGTTGATGATAATGATTTACAGAGAGGGTAGAGGTTTTATTCAGAAATGCTGTTACTTGCAGCTTCTAGTGCATTCAATGCCCATTTTCTCAATATTACACAGTGATACACAAGTTAAATATTTTACCATACCAACACTGACTGTATGTTCACGAGAAGAAACATTTAAGCAACCAGGACATACTGCTGCAGAGAGTCTTGGTAAACCACAGTCTGACAGAATACTGTGCCTAGAAAAGGCCCTACCTTCTCTTCCTGATGTACTCTGTTGGCATTTTCCATCTGAAAGCCATGCAAGGACTGGATTTTGTCAATCTGCTGTCGCTGCTTCTCTAGCTCCCCTTGGAATTCATTCTTTTTGAGCTCCACGGCACCTCTCTCCACTGCTGCCCTGCGGACTTTGCTTTCCAGATCCATGATCCGGCCCTGAGAAAGAGCAAATTAGCCAAAGCAGATAGAAACACTATCCCCTCATCAGACTCTTCTCCAATACATTCAAAGAATACCAAACTGCCAACTAACAATGCTAATGTCAAAATATTGTGTCTGCTGGAGATACACACATCCATTTTACATAAAGTAACATTACAGCTTTTTCTGTAAAGCCTATTAAAATTTCAAAAATAAAAGAAATGCAAAGATGCCTTGGTACTTGACTGTAAAGAAAAAAAACAAACTCCAAACACAACACCCCAACCTCCAAAAAAAACTCACATTGTAGTGTACAATCTTTCTGAAGTATGGGGTGAAATAATTTTTTTTTAATTTAATCCAGACAATGCTGACATCACTGCATTTCCCATGTATTGATCCTAAACTAACTCAGAGGGAAAACTCGTCTCTCAAATCAATGTTTTCCTGGAAGACTTGGGAAAGAGTAGAGGGAGAACATTACTGCCTGACTTACATAAACAATGAACATACGACTGCTACACAAAGGCACAGAGGAGAAAAATTAATTTATAAGCAGAAAATCATCATTCTTCCTGACTGCTCAAAGAGCAGTGACAAAGTAAAATTCAACACCATCACACACTACACATACAAACACAGACACACAACGTCAAGAATCAAGCCTATTACAGCTTTTTTTTTTTTTCTAAGTACCAATTTAGTTTTGCTGGACATTGTTTCTAAGAATTTTGGTTTAAAATCTCTCTTCAGCAGAAAGGAAGAGTACAAAGACACACATGGGGCAGGGGGGTGGTGGGGGTGAAGTATCAACAGAATTTACTTAGATAGGAAGACCTGAGGATTCCAAGTAGATCAAAGGAAATAGATATAATAAAAAATGTTTGTCTCCCAAGACTCCAAGAACATGCACCAAATCTTCTTACACCACAGTATGCTGCATATTACTGTCTACCTACTCTCCTTCTCTGCCACAGAAAGTAAGAGGGCACAGGGGGGAGAAGGGGAGAAAGACTTGCAGTTTAGATGAAGAAAATAACTATTTCAGTCATAATAGTTGTCAAACAGATGAATGGGTTGACAGTGCTTTAGAAGTTCTGTCCACACCTTTCAGTTATGCTCTTACTTCATTCAGAGGGCATGACTACACAGAATTGAAATGATTTTCAAGCTAAAATGTGGCTGCTGGTTACCACAACGGCCTGAAGCCACTGACTAAAGGGAAAACAAGGGATGACCAGAGTCGCAGAAGATAGGTCACTGTACCCTTTACTAAGGGAAAGCTAAGACATACTCTTAACTCAATGGCCAGAAACACGTCCTGTTTGAATAGTGCCCACTTTGAGATTAAATAGGAGTTCAGTACCTACAGCTGTCAACTCAGTATGGAAATTTGGCTCAATTATAAAGAGACATGTTTGACCAAGAGGTTGCTAGTTTTCAGGTTTGCTTATTAAAAAAAAACAAATAAGCCAATGAACGATCCTGCACACATTGTCACAAAACAGAACCTTTATCCATGTACTCCTCAACTTCAGAACACATGCTCCAGCAAGGATTAAAATGCAAGCTCAACAGTCATAGAAAATTCGTTAGAAGAGTACACCGTTCGTTAGAAGAGTACCAGACAAGGTGAATCATTCCATGTGAGTTGTGTGCCCTCTTTAAGAAAGGTTTCTAAGAAACATAAATTCACATTTTTTGTCCAGTTTCTGAATATGCTAGATTTTCTTGTGCTTGGTGAGAAAGTATGCATACGTTCTTATGGGTCAGGTGAGTTAAAAAAAGAAATATAGGGAGATGAGTAAATTGCAGTTGCCAATTCCAACTTAAAATAAGAGTTTCAGTTTCAATGTGCAGTTAAGAATTAAAACAGAGGATGGCATTTGCTACATCTGTAAACTGAAACAGCACAAAATAGGGTACCACTTTGTGTGTGAAGAAGTACCATACAAAAAGGTCCTCACATTTTAGGTCCCCCTCACTGACAAACAGGCATTCCTCCAGCTCCCCCACCTCTCACTACTGATAAACAACTACTGTAATGTTTGTGAAAATTCTTACAAGCTGTAGCTCCTAGCCCACCACGTGACAGAGAAGCATCCTTCTGGTGGACTGTATTTCTTAACTACAGAAGTACAAGAAGGTATGTAGAGCAATAGGAAAGTTACCTGTAGATCCACGCTGCGAGAACTTGCAATCCAGTAGTTGAACCCCAAAATAATGATGCATGCCACAAGCGCAGCCACAAGGAGAGGTGGTGACTTCATCCCTCTGCAGTTGTTTTCTAGCCCTACCATTTCAAGAATAAAAAAATAAAATAATA
>JANHFX010017434.1:3995-14840 GCA_027560015.1 Chloroceryle amazona | reverse complement strand
CGGTGCGGACGGACAGGGCCGCCGGTGTCATCTGCTGGCAGCACATTAAAGCCTCTTGCCCTCTAAAGCTACTAACGCCGAGGGCCCGTGTGACAGAGCGGGGAGTGAATGACGGTCGCTCCCCAAAACAGCGGTTAAAGACCAGGTGACAGCTGCCAGGCTGTAGGTAAGGTACTGCCCTTGGGGTTTGTTCCACACCACTTTTTTTTTTTTCTTGGAAGCCAGTCAGGGAGCTGCCGTGAGAACTGCAGCGCGCTGGGGAACGCGGGGATGAAAACGTACCTTTGAGGTGCGGCCATGGCAAAGGTAACGTGGGAGGCAACGAAGGAGGGGGGGGAAGGAACTATGTTTTTAGAAAGCAAAATGCTTCTATTATTGCTTCCTACTTTTGTCTTATAAGGTTAAAAGTCTCTCTAGCTACTTTTTCCTCACCCCAATCAAGGTGATTTGAGGAATATGTAATTTATCCCTTGCCGTGACAAGTGAACCCGTGCACCCTATCTTGGTTAAGCACAGTATTCTAGAAAACAAAGTAAATGTTGGTTTCTGTGCACAGCCTGTAGGTAAAATGAATGAAGCTGTACACAAGTAGGGATCTAAAAATGGTATAAAAACGAGATACAAGTTTTCTGCACCGGTAAATGAGAACATACTGTGGATGTGCTCCAAAAATTTGAGCCAGCTTCAGATTCTGAGAGCATGACAAGGGGAGAGTTAGGGAATTTTTACTAGAAAACCTCTTATTTATCTACAGTTAATTCACAACTAATATTGATAATTAGTTTTAGGAACTTAAAGTTTTGAATCTTTGAAAGGAGAGTGATGTCTTGAGTTGATCTTCCCCCATGGGAATTCATGACCTCCTGGAGCCCTTCTTCAGGCTCTCCAATGGGAGGAATACAATATACTGTGTATATATAGCAGCAAAACAGCTGATCCTGGTAGGACAAGATTACCATTTTTTTCCAGCACATGTAACTGTGGATTTTTATTTATTTATTTATTTTAGTAGTAGCCTTACATTTATTTTAGGGGGTTATTTATTTATCCTGGGGTTGAAGTTGTTTGACGGTTTTCATAAATTTGCTCAGTTCCCTCTAATGAAACTTTCCTGAGGTTTGAGTTGATGGAGAGCCCAGGTTTAGATACTGAGGACCTGCAAAATAAATGCAGGACCTCTGAGCAGCTCAGCTTGCCCTACTTTATCCTGCAGCTATGTCATTCTGATGATTATTAGCTCTAACAGCAAATCTTGGGAGATCACTTCAAATGGAGAAGCACAGTTCTTGGTGTTACAATCACAGATCTCGGTTGGGTAGAAAAAGCTCTGAATTCAAAAACCATTAGAGATTAAATGGGATACTTGGTTTTAAAGGTTTGGTTTTTTGCTTAAAAGAAAGTAGAACCTGTTTCATGCTTCCTGATGATGTAAGGAATTTCTCAGCGCAAACAGACAATTCTCCGAGTACATTTAGCATTTTGACAGGGCACAGAACTGCAGGATCCAGAGGTCTTTAGTTAAGATTATATGTAGCAAATTACTTTGCTTAGCAAGCTTAAATTATCTGAAGACTTCTGTAGGTGGTGGGTGTCTCAATAAACCAATTGCTATTTCTTTTAGAATTTACTGGGCTCTGGCAGATAAGACAGCTGTGGTGAGCACTGCACCTGACTCGGATAGACTATATGGCATGTTATTGTAATCCAAAATGTTCATACCATTCTGGAATAGTTCTAATCCATCCTAAATCTCTTCCTTTTAAGCTTGAGCTTTAATTGTCAGTTTTCTGAACTTCATACTCTTTGGATTGCTAATGACTGCTCATGTCACAGTACTTTTGTGACTCAAATGGTGATGTACAATTTATCTTATCTGTATTGTCTTCCTTAAGGGATAATCCACACCAAGAAAGCCTCTATTCTGCAAGGCAAGGGTTCCATTCTATCCAGGAGCCCAACCAAGAAAGCTTTCGTGGCCTGCCACCTAGTTTTTACCAGCCACCTATCCAAAGTCAATTATCACCAACAAAAATCCAGGACAGCCGTGAAACCTCTCCTATGAGTGTTCCTAATTTCCCCTCCGTTTCCTCTATGTGCCAACCAACCATGTTTAACTATGAACGTCCAAAACACTTTATCGAGTCTAAGAATCTGTGTCAAGGGCAACAGCAGCCTCCAGGACCCGCAGCCTCTACAGAGTCAAGCAGACAAATCAAACAGTCCTCCATCCTCATACAGCCTCGTAACCCAAGTGGGCAGAAATTCTCCTCTTCGTCATCGCTGAGCTCTTCAATCACGCTCTCCTCGCCTTCCTGTAGCGCCCCTAAGGAATCCACATACCCTGTCACACCCGCATCTGCGCAGTCTCCTGCTAGCTCATCATCTGGCCAACGGCTTATATCCATGCCTAACCAACCCCCTGCAGCATTCCTGTGCTCAGTGCTACCCTCGCAGCCTGACTATAACAGCCAAACTCCTTCTCCTATGGAACCTCAGTAAGTATACACAGCCTTCTAACCTCCGCTTGCTTTCCTCTGGCCTGGCCTCTCCTGTGCACTGACCATACCAATCCAAATGTCCGGTGAAACACCAGCTTGGCCAAAGCCAATGGTACAACTCCCGGTGACTTCTGATGCTCGAGGCAGAACGCTGCATGAATCAGGTTAGGAGGCTGAGAACTTGCCCTTGGTGTCTGTGGGAGAGACAGGTACCCATCAGGAATTACTGCACAGTGGGCATGTCACGGGCAGCTTTGCAGGTTTTCTGGAGTCAGTTTGAACAGTTTATTTTGATTTGATGGAAATCTCTTAGTTAAGGGTATTCAGAACAGAAGATGAAAGCCCATCTCAAATGAATTTCTATCAACAAACATGGCTTATGAAAAGTGAGGTAGGGGGAAGGCAGTAGCATTTCCCACATATAAACAACTTCAAGATTCCTAGTAAACCTCAGCAGTGTTTTCAGGTTCCACATCATGATGGGACTCTGCGCTCACCTACAATACAGTTTTCATTAATTGTACCTGACAACAGAAAGGCAGCTACCTGAAAATTGTATCACTTCAGATCAAAGACAAAATTCTTTCCTGAATATGTATTATATCATTTTGTCTTTGGGCTGCAATCCAAATGTCTCCCAAGGTCAGTGAGAGCTCAAAGGGTCTTGCCTTCTCACCAATTTGTACTCCTGCCAAGATTAGCTGGAGGTCCTGTGGAAAGTTAGCATGGAATATGCAACAAATACGCATCCGAGGTTATTAGAAAGGAGATAGGGGCAGAAGGGTCCTGCTGGCCTGGATATAAATTCCCATTTAAGTGTCAGATTGTATTCAGGGAATCTGAATGTTTCTGGGGCTTGTTTGAATTCTCACCACTGCAGGAAGCAGAAAGGTAAGAACAGTGGTCTACCTGGGGCATGCAGGAGAAAAGAACTGCAGGAGTGGGGGGGGGGGTTAGACACACATCTGGAGTAACCCCTGGGGTTTGTGTATGTCATGTGGGGTCAGTTGCTTTCATAGCAAAGGGCTTTGGTGCCTCACTATGCATTTAATCTAAGCTGCTCTTAAATGCAACATCTTGTAAGTTGAGGAATTTTTTTCCTAGTTGCCCTACAAATGGGCACGTGAGACACATTAATCTGTTGGGCAAATTATTAAAGTTTTTAAGTTATAGCTTGGGCAAGTTAAGTCCAAGCAGTGCTGGGAATACAACTACCAGAATTACAACCCTTCTACCCTATTCTAATCATCAGGATGAATTCTCAAGAGACAGGAGGAAGAAGATTTTGAATAGAAATACTTGCTGACCACAACTGTAGCATATGAGGCCCTCCTGCATGTAACGAACTGGGTTAGATCCTGTCAGCACAGAGTGTTGTGACCTCTAGTAGATCATCACAACGTTTTTTGAGGGATACTCCTTTTAATAACACCTTTCTCAATCAGGTCTGCCACCTAACTCCAAGATCTGATTGTGTCTTTTGACTGTAGATTACAGGACCAGGCTGGGAGGGGGAAGTGGCAAGGGGTGAGCTTGGCTGTTGAACACCTTGACAGCAGTGCTGTATGAAGTAGCTTTCAGGGGCCAAGAAGATGATGACTAATCTATTTATTCATACTTGATCAACTCATTTGTGATCTTGCTGTGGATTTGCAACACCCAGGGCCTTTTTAACAATTGAAGTTCTAAAGGAATGCCATGTTTGAGGGAGAACTTGCTCCTGGACAGACTCCCATTGCTCAGTGGAGTTAGTGGCTGCCTCAAAATACTGCCAGTCTTACTGCACACATCTGAGTCAGGGCAGGAGCCACTGCAGGACATAGGGATACTGAGCAGCCACCCACAACAAAGGGCTGTGAGTGCTGTGGGAGGACACTTAGTGACTTGGTCAGACCATGATGCTTTCCATTAAGTTTTTGACACTTAGTTATGTGACCTAGCCTATCTATCTCCCAAATGCTTTATAGGTTCTTTTGAACTACAATTTCTAGGTAGCAGGTTCACCTTTTTATGTATATTTGATGAAGCTGTAACAAACAGTCAAGGAAGCCCAAAGGAAGGAATAACTTCCTCTTCTTGCCTGAGTAGGTACTCACAACCAATGTATCACAAACAAGCTAGCATCAACTCTATGCAGAAGACATCAGACCAAGAAATTCGAGGAACAAAAGAGGCCCTCATTCAGGACTTGGAAAAGAAACTCCGATGCAAAGACAGCCTTCTCCAGAATGGCAACCAGGTAAGGGAAACCTTCTGATTAAGGAACCAGTTTGCTCTGACTCTCAGTAGCGCAAGCAGGGATGCGGAGACTAGTTCTAGTGCCTGGAAGCTGGAGTCTCCAAACTGAGCTGAAAGCAGAAGGAAACGTACCTTAAGAGTGATGGTTGCTGTAAGTCTGTCCATAGGCATCTGCTGTGGCAACTGAATGTCTGTACCTCCTGTGACTTCAGGAAGGGATGCAGTGACTTCTGAAAAACATACAGCAAGTTGGCTCTGAGCTGTTATTACCTTTCCCTCTTATCTGGCCTTCTTGGCCAGCACACACCATTCAAGCTGTCTTTGAATTTCCGTGATCAAATTAGTAAGGCTAGAGTTGGGAGAAAGGTACATGTTCAGAACTCTCTGCTGGGGATTCTGCTGAACATCACATCCACAGACAACTAGAAACCCAAGAAGAATCTCTCAGTTCTACAGACAATTTTATCCTGGATTTCAATGTTGGAGTTAATAAGACACCCCAAATCATTAGAAACTTGGAGAAGTACCAGTATTTGAAAGGTCATTCTAGAGACCATCACAACATGTGGCAAACCCCTTTGATTTCTGTCTGTATGAACAACAACAAATCAAACAAATTACATGAGCTCTTATCCTAAAGTCTGTCTCCTCTAAGAAGATCTCTTATTCTCAATACCTACTTCTTTGTTCTGCAAAGGGACAAAAGGCAATCCCTTTTATAAAGAGATCAAAATCTGGGAGAAAAGTTCTTACCACTAGGGAAGCACATTACAGCAAGCTAGAGAGCAGGTCTCTAATGTGGGAACCTTGCTGCTGGCTGGAGGCAGACTGGTAAAAGTCCAGTGTTTATAGTTTCCATCTTCTTTCCCTGGAAGTAGAAAGTAGTTTTTATCATTACTATCAATGGGAGCAGGTTTGTGTGATATATATAAATTTAAATATTGAAAGACAAAAAAAAAAATAAAAATTTAGGTCAAATCTGACTTCACATGTCCCTAACAGGAATCTCCTCTCTGCTGTAAGAAAGCTTGCCATTGAGAGACAGCTTTTCTTCCTATAGAAAGCCAAGCTAAAAATAAGGCTTATGCAATCACCACTCTGTGTCCTCCTCCCCTTGTCCTCCAGCAACTTCTGAACAAACTGGCCAATCTCAGCCACACTTGATACAGCTGGAACAACCTCAGGGATATTAAGCTTTCACAGGTTTACCAAAAGGTCTCTCTCACTCTCTTCTAAAGAAAAGTCCCACAAGCCTCCCTAAATCCCTACTTATCCATGTACTAGGAGTAGTCACATACATGTCCCATACCCAGCAGAAATTAATTTGTCCTTATGTGACAAAATGCAAACCCAAGATAAACTTTGTGGGAATTGAAATGTCAGCTGTTGTGCTCCTCAGGGGATTCATGTGCTCTTCTAAAGTAATCCAACTGACAGAACTTGAGTTTAACTCTGCTCATATTTACCCCTATGTGCTGCATACATGTTGTAGTAACTTACTGTTATGTGACTGAAAGACATTCTTGTCTCCTCTCAGGACAGGACACAGCATTTCATAAGGTGGTTGTTGCTCTGGCATAATCTCCCCTTGGGCTTTCAGGGGTAGTGGTGCTCGTCTCTGGTTGTGTCTGCTTCTGGTGTGGCTCTTGCTTTTTTGGGAGTAGGGGATGCTAGCCTCCGTCATGCCTCTAGCTCCTGAAGTAAATCCACATCTGAATAACTTGGGAAGCTTTCCCAATGCTAACGGAAAGGTACCCTGGGATTACTCTGGCTTCTGAGATAATGCCATCACTTACCCATAAATAATCCCATCAGAGAAAGAGGAGGAGTGGAAGACCACAGATGGCATTAGAGAGGCTTTGATGAACAGGCAGTTTAATCTTTTATGCATTTCAGCACTGTATATATCGAGGCTGACTTCAGTAGGCATCACAGACTGCAAACCCTCTGGAACAGACATGGTGCTTCTATTCAGCCACTGCTTTCATTAACCACACCCTGAATTTGTGGCATATTAATGCACTCTGATGAGCTGATCTGAAATAGTAAATGGACTTCTGACTAGAATTTCTCTCTGCTCTCCTTTAAGCGATTAACTTATGAAGAAAGAATGGCTCGGAGGCTGCTAGGACCAGTAAATGCTGCATCTGTGTTGGAAACACAAAGCGAAGACAACATGCCGAATGCACAGGTAAATGGGGACCTGTGCCTAGTGCAAGGGTTTCCTGGTGATTGTGCTGGGACTTGTACCTGAACAGGGCAGAAAGATGGTGTTTATTTGGTTCCAGTGCAGAGGGGTGAAGGGGACAGGGACAGTTCTCACTGGCAGAGCTCTGTATAGTGGGGATTTGGTGGTTTGTTTTTTTCCTTGTGTGGGTGGGTGGTGGTGATGGCAGAGGTGGGGAATTTTAGCACCATCCCCTTGCTGGGACTGATCTGTAGCAATGACCTCTCCAGGGAAGAATTACAACAGCTGCTGAACCACACATTACACCCTGCCTGTGACAGGCTGGGAGCAGCACAGTGAGGGCTGCAGGTACCCACTCTAACAGCCCAAGCTCAGACTTGGCCGAGACAGCAAGATTTACACCTGTCAGTCTTTGGAATAAAAGACATTGACTGCAAGAGATCACGGCCTTGGGCTGGGATTGGTTGAGTTTTAGCCCTTTGAGGAGCTTGCCATCATTAAGAGAATGAAAAGCAGATACTTTATCAGCCCACATGCTGATAGACAAGAACCTGCTACTATCGGAATTTTCAGAAGCATTTTAGTTGGAGCCTTGCTTCACTCATTGGTTATTCAGGCCAGTTTAAAGCTCTCTTTGGCACTTCTGTGATCAAAGTTAGCAGACCTGTCTGTGATGTGGCACTGGGTACCTGTGCAGCCAAAGAAAACATCCCTCCTGCTGCCTGTCCACAGAAAGCCCACAGGCTGGCACACACCTTCCAAAGCAGTTAGCAAAACTCTTCGATGCAAGAGGCACTTAAGATCACAGCAAGGAAGGAATATGCAATTTGAGTGATTTCTCTCCAACAATCATCTGACAACAGCAGGGAAGAAGGGAATATTATGGATGTCGGAGAGCAAGACAAGTCTAATCTTTTGCAGAGAACAAGGAAACATTCAGTCAAAACAAGATGACTGACAACTTCACAGGGTGTGTGAAATGCTGCATAAAAAGGAGTATTGGAAGGAGGGATAGACTTATGTTTGGGAGATCTTACTCCCATTGTTCAGTCTTAGTCTATAATATCGTAGTTACTGATTCATTCAGCCTCCTGATTCCTCAGGAACTTAGCTACACTGTCAGTCCACATAACAGAGCATTGGAACTATCAGCAACTTCACTACAGCATCAATTCACAAGACAAGTAATAATCATGCAGAACTTGTGTAAATGAGCAGATACAAGCAATTGTCTTTGGACTCAGAACTGAGTTCAGTCCAGCAAAACCCTCATTCATGTAATGCTTGAAGTGAAGACAGCTTTTGTGCTTGAAGTTTAAACTCAGGCTTACATGTTCCATAGGACTTAGCTACAGACCACAGAATGAAGCATTGAAATGGCTCAATGCAAACGCCCCAGAAATTTCTGTGCAGAATTTTCTCTCTGAGTCCATTGCTAAAATGAGTCACTGGCAATAAACTCTGCTTGCATTTTCCAAACATTCAAGTTCCTAGCAGAAATCAATCCTGGGTACTTTGGCAGATTTACTCATGTGATTGTGGAGTTGTCACTGAGCTTAGTTGGTGCTGTGATCTAGAAAGAAAACTATTTTCCAGCTCAGCATGTGTCCATTGCTGTTAGTACCATATTTAAGGGGGCACAATACAGTGTTCTTGCCAGTGATTCCACTTCTATTCCTGCTATGGGGAAGGACACTCTGTATTTAGCTCTCATTTTAGATACTGCCAATAGTACTACTCCCCTCTAACAAAGGTTATTGGCTGGCCAAAAGCCTTGTGTGCCACACAAAACTGCTGCACCTATCACCTGTGCAGAGTGATGAGAAGTTGTGCTGTTCTATTAATAGCACTTGTTCCGGTCATGGCAAAGCCTAGGCTGCAAACTGAGTGTATGAGCTCCTGATGCGAGTTCCTTTACCTCTCGTCCCACTGACTTCTGGAGTATTCAGTTTGCTTTTAAGCAGCAGTCAGTAAATGAACTTAACATGGCTTCTCATTCAGTTTATAAACTTTCTCTCCAAGTTAACTCACCTCTCCTCTTTTTCTTTCCAAGCACCAGAATGCAGAAAACATCAGGCTGCAGGTTCCTACAATACATGCAAGGTAATGCACAAACTTGTGCTGCTGCTTTCTTCGAGACTTTATTTCAAATGTTTCTAGACAGTGTTAGTTTTACTTCACTACTTACCACATTTTCTAAAGTAGTAATTACCAAATTCATTCACCTCCTTTCAACTAAATTGCTGCCATTTGTGGGTGGCCAATGGTACCTATGATCTTAATCCAGACTATTCTAAGCATAATGTAAACTAGAGGTTTAAAGACTCTGTGTACCTAGGGCAAATATGTTTCATGTCCAGGAAAATTAATCTCTAGTCAAAGCAAGGTCTGACGAGGCGTGTGATGAAACACAGCCTATATTGCTCTTGTAAATTCTTTATGATATTAGGCCAAAGATGAAGGTCTTGTACATTTAAGCTTCTGTGTTGAATTGAACTACTTCAGCAAGAGAAGTGGTTGATCAAAACCCATGCCTTATAGCTGAAAACCAAACCAGAACTGTAGTGCTGGATTCCTAAACACGCTGAGGGATTCCAGCTTCAATTGGTGCTTCAACGTCATATGCACTATGGTAACTTTTACACACTTAACTGTTTCTGTCCACTTCTTAGGAGCAGACCATCCTCAAGAGGAGATGAACGTGGCCATGACTCAATCCAGGAGAAGTTTTTTCAGCCACGTTTTACTCAAGTGCCCGAAGATGTAATTATTGAGGAGGGCAGATTCTGCAGACTCGACTTCAAAGTAATAACCAGCCTTTCACTTTCAGTTCCATTAGCTCTGAGGGGTGTATGGCATTGAGAGGTCTCTGAGCTGCATTGACTTTGGACTTATGTCAGAGCACTAATGGCAGATGGTGCAGGGTCTCTCTGAGCAATGTAAAATAAGCAATAGGAGATGGCTAAATGTTTCATCATTTTCCTTTGGAAAATATAATTGAAATTAGCTGCATAAGAATATGGTTAAAGCTAAATAGTGGTAAATATGGACCACCACAGAACATCATTTAGTTCTCAGGGGAAAGAATTAATATTAAGGCCCAGATGAAAAAAGACACATGTCTAGCAAGCCCTGTTTAGGACTAGCCTGCCTTTAATGTGTCTTCTATGATGTAACCTTACCCTTGCTGTAGCAGACAATCTGGCAAGGAAATGCACTAATTACAAATGAACAAAACACCAGAATGGCCTGAAACTGCACGGCAACTGTACCAGCCCTAGGGTGAGAAAGAACCTATGCTTTCTGCACGTGCAACTTCACCGCAAAGGGTGTCTGCTGCTTGTGGTTTGGCTTGGTTTTTCCTAATTGCTTCCAATCTCTTTCCTTAAGTAAACTCTTACCAGACTTAGGCATGACCTTTAGCCATTTTGCTGCAAATTGCATAAGTTCTGAATGTCATGGACAACCTGGAGCATGTCTGCAGGACAGTTTCTTTATATACATTACCAAAACACTATGGATGTCAGCACTGCTGACAGTGCTAGCTGTGGGATTAACAGGGTGAGTTTCCCCCACCGCTATGAACCCATGATGAGTATTTTTGGCCTAATCAAAACTACCTTACAAGATGGGAACTACCTTACAAGATGGGAACAACAACAGATTGCAGGAACATCATCTACCTACCCTATAGCAGTTTTTTTTTTCCTCAGTCTTCACTAACAACCTCTCTCTCAACACCTCTCAAGTAAAAAAACCCACAAAGCAGGAATCAAGGGGGTGAAGTCACTCCCATTGTATGTGAAAATCAGGTTCATGACCTCCTGAAGAACCTGAGCATACGTAAGTCTATGGGACCTGATGAGATGCAACCAGAGTTCTGAGTGAACTGGCAGATGTAGTCACCAAGCCACTCTCAAC
>JANHFX010017431.1:10611-54691 GCA_027560015.1 Chloroceryle amazona | reverse complement strand
CCTCAGCCTGTCCTCGTAGGAGAGGGGCTCCAGCCCCCTGAGCATCCTCGTGGCCTCCTCTGGCCCCGCTCCATCAGGTCCCTGTCAAATTTTAGTGCAGATATAAACACAGGTAGGGAGGGAAAACATTTTCTGAACAGAAAGAAGTTATGTCTTTGTCCTCTACCGTAAGCATCTAGCATCCTGCATCCCATAATTAAAATAGTGGATGGTTTTGCAGCCCACAGCTCACAAGCTAAGTTTGCAGTTACTTGCAGCAGTTAGACATTGTGAAAGAAAGACTAGCAGAGATGACAGGAAAAGGAATTTTCTGTCTAAGATGAACTTTAAAAATATTAATAGTCTTGTTAGGTGGTATTTGTGGTAGTAGCTGCTAAGCTTTGATCATTTTGCTTTTTGATATTTTGTACTACTACATCTTCATTTAGAAAGTGACAGGTAGTGATAGAAGCACGAAAGAGATCTTTCATGATTTGGAGAACTGCAGACTTTTCTTATAAAAGATGCAAGTATTTTAAAACCAGTTTTGTTTGGCTTTTTTTTTGTGTGTGTGTGTGTGCTTTTTTCATTTACAAAACTATATCAGAATAAATTACAGCTTGTAATTTCAAAGTTTGTCATCTAAAACCATGGCTCTGAAAACGATTCTGCTTATGGTTAACTTGAACCATTTGATCAGTGTCTTTAGATTCAGCAAGTCAGCTCGTATGTATGAAAGGAAGAGTCAGGGCCAGTGATGGAACAGGGCCTGGATGTTTCTTTATTCTCATATTGCCATTAAATCTCTGATATTAGACTTACTGCATTAGACTTACTGCTACCTACTGCTTTATATTACAGGTTCAAAACCAGCTACCTGAAGTTTTGTCTAGATGAGGATTAAAAAAAAACATTTTCAGATGTCAAAATATTTACTTCAGTTTATTTAACATCTGCATTTGGAAAAGAAAATATATGTCTTTTTAAATTGCCAAGAACACTTGCCATTTCTAACACATGTTCATGCATACAGATAATAGTAAGTGATGTGTCATTTCAAATAAGGCATCTGTGACAATATGAAGGATTCTGAAGACTGAGCTTTTAGAATCTGTGAAAAGAAACCTAGGTAACAAAAAAAAAGCAGGACCACAAATTGTTGACTTATTGAACTTCTTTACACATTCAAGTCTAATAACTGTTGTTAGATAAAGAAAATAAATGTAAGGCCTTTAACAGACTCATCAGAAAAAAATATTCTGTGCTAATGAATAACACTTTGATGCTGTATGTCTGCAAAAATAATGCTTTTTATCATATAAGCTGTATGTCTAACATGTTTCATTGTGTTTACTCCTATTCATAGGAGCTGGAAGAATTCGCTGGAAGAATCTGGGGGTTTTTAATGATGAAAGGTTCACACTTGTCTCAAAGAGAGGAAGGGATCTTTGCACAGGAGTTGTCTGGGCTCATCAAAAGAGCTTTAGACTAGATTTGAAGGGGGAAAGGAATAAAACCAGGCCAACTAGGGATACACCCGGGGGCACCACACCAGTGTTTGAGGGATGGTGTGATAGTGAGGTCCTTCAACCAGTCATCTCAGTGGAGGTAGGGGTTGGAGATCCATGCAACAGCAAGGACTCAAGATTTACTGATATCTTAGAAACCACAGAAACACCTGAGAATGGTTATGTAAGAATTAGGGCTTCTCCTCACAAAAAGGTGCTGGCATCAATACCCAAGTGAAGAACATCTCCACCAGTGCACACAGCATGGGCAACAAACAGGAGAAGCTGGAAGCCATCATACAGCAGGAAAACCGTGACATTAGTTGCCATCATGGAAACATGCTGGGATGAAGCACACAACTTCAGAAGAGATAGGCCAGGAAGGAAAGGAGGTGGGGTAGCCTTGTATGTCAGGGAGATTATAGGGTTGAGTGTTATGGGTAAGAATCAGGGGGAAGGCCAGAAAGGCACTCAGCACCGGTGAGGTCACACCTCAAAAACTGTGTTCAGTTTTGGGCCCCTCATTACAAGAAAGACATCAAGGTGCTGAAAAGCATCCAAAGAAGGGCAATGAAGATCATGAAGGGTCTAGAGAAAAAAATCCTATGAGGAGCAGCTTAGGGAACTGGTATTGTTTAGCCTGGAGAAAAGAAGGCTCAGAAAGGAGGATGTAGCAAGGTGGGTATTGGTCTCTTTTCCCAAGTAAAAAGTGATGAGAGGAAATGTTCTTAAGTTGCATTATGGGAAGTTTATGTTGTATATCAGGAAAAATTTCTTCACTAAAAGCACTGTCAAGCACTGGAACAGGCTGCCCAGGGCAGTGGTTGAGTCACCATCCCTGGAGGTATTTAAATGTGTAGATATGATGCTTGGACTTAAAGGTCTTTTCCATCCTAAAACATTCCATGATTCTATAAATGTCATTAAAAAGATATTAAAAATAAAAGCAACATTTTCACACAGAATAATGTCAGGTCAATGTACACTTGTAACAGATCACTTCCTGATTTACTTTGGAAAATGCAAAAATATATTTTACAGTTACAAAGTAATTACTAGTTTATTAAAACCTCCTAAATGTCACTGTAGACGACTCAAGGACCTTCTTTCTAAGTTGAAAAAAGTGAACTAACACATATTTTTAATTGCTCGAAATATAAATTGTTCATTTCCCTCTACAAGTGCACACCTAAAACATGCAACCCTATTTTTTCTTTTCAGAGCTCAGACGACTCATTCTTTAAACTCCTCAGTTCTTGAATATCATTTTATAAACTGCCCGAGTAGGTTGCAGTTCCCTGCACTACCAGAGTTCTTTACAGAGAAAATATTGATACCTATTAATGATTTTAAGTACTTCCTGAATACACAATTCAGTTACAAAAAAACCCCCAATAGATCATTTGAATATAATAATTATAATTACATTTGTGAATAGTCAGCAGCAATATATTTTGTTAATTTTGTGATTTTTAATAAACTAACAAGCTAATAAAAAATATATCTTTTATGGCAAGGAATATAGTGCACAGGTTGTCTCTTAATATGAAGCCTTCTGACATTCTGTTGTCCATCTGAATTCAATAAAAAATGTGCACTTTTTTAGTACTACATTCTTGAAGTTTATTATTTTAAGAAAGTAAAATTACTTAAGCACAGCAGAGTTTAAACAGATCCATGTGAAAATAGGATTCAGGTTTCAGTTTGACTCAGTTGACAAAGGTTTAGCTATACAAATCATAAACCAACATTTTAAATTATAACCCATAAATTGAATAAATAACATTGGATAGGTTGATGTGGCCCTCTCGAACATGAAAATTGTTGTTAAATGACATTTTTTTTCATAAACACTGGTCTCTTTAAATATAAAATATTATCATGAAAGGAAGTAAGAGTTCTGAGTCCAAAAGTCCATTTAAAAGATCTATGAAATAATGCCAGTTCCTAGAAGTTGAGACTCTAGAGGAATTTTGAATCACAATTTCAAGTAATTTGTAAATTTCAGTGAACGGGAGTGAATCTGTTTCTTGAAGGTACACATGTATATCAATATAATTAATCTCCATGTTACACCTCTCTTCCATTTACCACTTGTAACACTTCTTTGAATCAGCATAATTATAAATATTTCATTAAAATTATTTATTTCTTGAGATGGAAGTTTAATACTTTAGTGGCAAGATTATAATCTAATTGAGAATTCTTTTTTTTTTTCATTCTCTTATATTTTCACTTCTGATGAATATGATGTGGGTGTATATGCAATAGCCTGACATCTATACTCAGCTTCATTATAAAGCTTCTTAGTAAAATCCATACACTCACACCCTGCTATTTTTCACTCTAAAGGTTGTCCTCAGTAAATCTTTTCTACTGAGCTGTGGAAGATGAATATTTTGAATTCCCAAATGTTAAAAAATAAAAATAAAAAGAAAAAAAAATATGAGCTTTACTTTACCTTGGCCAGATTGTTCTTTACTATATCATTCTAAAATGTTTTCTCCATCTATTCATACAATCCTATCTAGTCCTTAGTAGGGTTTTCAGTAGAGAAGGACACATGGTAATCTGAAATGATAATTTAGAAGATTTAGGACTTCTCATTAAAGTTCTCTTATGCAGTCAGAAGCTTTCTAGGATGTAAACCAGAAGAGAAGTACTGTTAGGTGCATTTTGGCCCTTTTTGTGACATGTACACATTGTAAGAGGAATGATAGTGAATGGAGACACTGCATAATTTTGCTGAACTCAAGGTCATTTGTCTGCATGTAGCTAATGCCTCTTTAATTAAATAAACCCCTGTACAGCAAACCAAACAATCACAAAAAAATCCCAAACGGCAACAAAAACTATTTATACACAATCTTCCCCCAAATACCTGTGACTGTTGCTAGCCTCTATTGATCTGTTGAATCTCAGAGTTGAACAATCCACTGGAAAAAGTGTTGAGGAAAACCTGGAAAATAAACCGTGTAGTAGTTAAACTTCTAACTTCATTCTCTCTCTGTTCTGCAGCTTCTCCTTGAAAGAAAGCTAAAGATAGCAATTATGTTTTTCTGGTACATGCTCTTCCTTAAACAATGTAGGGAGATGATGAGTCATTATGCTCATCTTTTAGTGGTTTTTATTCTACACACTTTTCATAAAACTATGAAAATAAGGAATGTGCTGTTCTAGAATTGGCAAAACCAACTACAGCAACAAAAAAATCCTCTGAGATTTCACAAAGATATGCATAAAAAATAGTAAAAAGATAGTAAAAAAAAAAAAGAACACTGGTCATCTTTTTTACAGGGTAGTGAATTAGTTCTTCTGCTGACATTGCTGTGTAATACAAAATAATATATAAATAAATAAAATAGGATTAATCTCTAGAACTCGTAAAAAATCCCTTGGGAAAGCAAGTTTCATTTTTTTGAATAGACCAAACTCCATGCAGGTAACACATATTTTGTAAAAACCAATTCCAAGGAGAAACTACCAGCTAAATGCTCTTCCTTATGGATTTTTAGCAATATAGATTATACTACAGGCAAAAGCAAAACAACACCTCAACTCCCAGCGTATCCCTCTATTCTATATTTCCAAACTGGATATTTCATTACATCCAGAACACTTTTACTGTTTATATAATTAGTAAGTAGAAGCATTTCCTCACAGTTCACATTTGTTCTCTTCTTAGGTTATGAATCTAAGGAAACATGCTTGCTTAAAGAAAAATAAAGGAAAATAAGACTTCTCAAGAGTTATCTTTCACGCTACCGTATATGTATCTACACTAACAGCATTTTCTTCTAGCTAAAATGCCTTTAAAATATCTGAAAATTAGAAATACTCTAGTATAAATGCAGTGCATATTCAATTCCTAAAGAAATGTTGAAAATGTAATTGCTTTTATATAACTGCAATTCAAGATCAAAAATGTTTTAAAAGCACCACAGGAGGAAGAAATTGCTGTAGGAGAAGTACTGGAAAGAGAAGTAAAATAAATAACAAGTTTAGAAGGGAAAGATTAAGGCAGCACAGGGCATTGTTAGTCAATAATGTGGCAGAGTAAATAAGAAAGACTTATCAAAACATATTCAGGAGGAAAGAATTACTAATTGGGTCCAAGGGAGCATTTATGAGGAAATACAAAAATATCTAAACAAAGCGTATCTGAATAACACCAGAGAATTTGCTATAGGAAAGGTTCCTGTGAAATTGGTGGACTTTATGCTGAAAAATAAAAGGGAATGCAGCAAACATCAGGGAACTTTTGAAGAACACCATAGGTTTTGTTACTCTTCCCTGCGTTCCAACGTTCACTATTTCACAGATAGATCCATTCAATTTGTACACAGCATCAGACCCAGCCTTCTGTATGGAGAGAAATGGTTTATTTAAGAAACATTTAAATATTCAATTAATACATTAGGTTATAGGAAAAAGAATGAGATGTTTTGAAGTGGTGACATTTTAACATTCTGGAATTAAAAAACTATGACTGTTGCTTTTTAATTCCCATCTTCCTGAAATATATTTAAATTATTCTAATGCTTTTTTCCACCAACAATCATAAAATACTATCAAAATTATTTGGCACCTTATAAGCCTATCTTTCATTCATTTTTCTGCAGCGGTTCAGGTATATTTGAAAATAATTGGCTTTATGGCTTTTAGATAACTTCAAAATTAAAATCACATTGGGTTTTCCAAAGATTTCATAAAGCATAGAAGTGAACAAGTAATAGTTCATTATAGCTTTACTACAATGACTAACTTCACTAGACTAACCTCGACAACAATCTTTTCTGCCAAAGGCAACTCAGTAGGGCCGTGTAGGTCCATTTTATCCTCCATGTCCATGTTAAGTAAGAGCAGAGAGGAATTTGGTCTTCCAATAGCTATTGAAACATAGAAAACCAGATTAGACACCTAGCGTTACTAAGTATAGAATTTAGCTTTATTGAATTCTAATGTCTAGGATGAAATATTATATGTATTTTAATTTAGGAGTGATTAGTTTACTGTGATATATTCATCCATAAATAGAAATACTTTTACGTGTAATCACAATTATTTTTATTGATGTTTTTCCATAGGTTATTACTGTAGATGAATCTTATACCTACTGAGATCCATGTCACAGGTAGAAAAACTTAAAACTTTATCCAGCTCCTGAAACTAGCTGAACCTGCTGAACACACTAGGAAAAACCCACTAAGTTCTTTAGCAGTATTTCTAGTAGAAGCCCACAGAACTATAAAATATTTAATATGAGTGAAAATATGCTCGAGTCATATCATGAATTATAACTCTGACTCAAACTGCAAAGTCATGGATGGACATCTTTTCATGAAGTATCCTTAATAAAATATCAGTCAATCCACCTAAATATTAAATAAAGAAATAACCTCACATCTCTTTGATCAACACTGGTGATGCCACATGAACATCTGAAGAGACTGAACTTCAATATCAAAGAGAGTTTTCTGAACTGATTTATCTTCCTCTTTTTCTGTTCACATAAATCAAGTTTAATGCTACTTGTCCATAACTGTGGTCTTATCCATGTTGTGCTGCATCACAAATATGAGTATGTTACTCAGCACTAAATTACAGTTTTCTTTGTTACTCTTTTAAACGGACTGAGTACTCGAGATTTAATTATGAGGTTTAATTATGATCCAAGTATCCACTATTCAGTTGACAGGGTACAGGAAAAAGTAGATGCTGTCAGCAGAGTTATATACAGGGACTGCACACTTCTAACAATAAGAAAGTAAGATAAAATAGTGTGAAAACTCATGGATAAAAACAATTAATCCTACAGAAGATTAAAGGAAACTTTTTACTACCTGATGTATATTTTTTCTTAAGATTTGAGGATGTGTTGATCCTTTTATATTTGGTACAGAATAGCAGGCAAGAGCAGCAGCATGGAAAATTTCAGTTTAATAAAAAGATAGTGGCTGGAGGCAGAGCCTTCAGTTGTGTGGCCTAAAGGTCAGTAGGGATGGATAATTACCTAGGATAGAAAGGAAACAACACTTCCCAGAGGAGATCCTAACAGGTGAGGTGTGATTCATGATGGTCCCTGCTTCAGTCTTACTAACTAACTACTTTCATTTGGTAAGTAAAAATCCAAATCCTTTTGTTGTGGTAGGTTCATTGTCAGGGCACAGAAGTTCACAAATGCATCCTGCTTATGTTCTTAAGCTCCTTAAATTGCTATGGGCAATTTCTAAGGGATCAATCACAAAGGTATTTTAAAACATTTTCAAAACAGAATTGTTGACAAACCCCCTGAATATTGCTGCATTTATATCTTTGTAGAATATTTGTAAGACACCTTACACAGAAGAATATTTTCTCAGTTCCATGGATGGAGAACCAGTAAAGTGCCTACGTGCTTTGCTCAATATTCACTCAAAAACCAAGCTGATAAAAAACATAACAAGAAAATTTCCTTACTGTCCCTGAGCTCCACTGTAATATTTTACTTATCCAGGTAGGGAAGAGTAGGATGAAAGAAAGTCATGTGATGATGATATAAAGCATCATGGGATCATTCAACCTGTAACAATGAGCTCATGGTGTCCAGACCAGCAGCCAGTATGAATAGTGCAATTGTGCCAGTTCAGTAGTCCTTCCACTTTATCTTTGGTACCCATGGTAAGTGCTGGATATAGAATGAAGTTGATGACAGCCCTTCTGCATCTTTTAGAGCTATACGAGGCACTACTTCAAACAATCTGTTGAAGGTGTTTACATCTGAGCAAGAATAATTAGTGTCTGGTATGATATATAGTACAATAAATGACTGAGAATCAACTTGAGGTGAAATAATCACTTCAGCAAATTAAACTCTGCAAATAACTTCACTGTAGTTTGCAAGGTGAAGTCATTGATGAAGTTGGCCCACAATTATTACTGCTCTAATGTCAGAAAATAAAAACATAGCAGGTTGTTGTGGTGATGGGACACACGTGGGTACTCTGAAGGGCTCTTCCATGACTGGAAATTTTTGTAATAGCCAGCCTCTTCCAGTTACTCAGCTATTTCTAAATATCCAGGAGCAAAACCTATCGAGTTTCAGAATGTTGCTCCTTAATTTTCTTTAATGTATTAGGTAACATGAACACCTGCATCTCTTTAGAGCTGTGGATTTCTATTTTTAGGTTGGTTTTGAGTGCCTTCCAGTAGTGCTTTATCTCAAATTTAGACATTTTCAAACATAACATATTTCTTATTCATGTTTCCCAGTTTTACTTCCACTCCCTTTAGAATTTTTGTTAATAAGCAAGAAGTGCCCTTGTTACAGGTCCTTAGAATGAAGACAGGTTAATTTTAAACTTATTTAGTGGATCTTAGTTCCTTCCAGTTTCCCCTTGTGAAAAGATGATGGGAGTAAAATCCTGCCAAGCTACACAGACGTTCACATTCATCGCCTTCAAGGCACGAAAGTAGAAATTAGAGCATTTCAGAAGGGAAATTCCATGGAAAACAAAACAAAACAATAAATTAAAACCTTGTAACTGGGTACTTACATAAAGAAATCACCCTTTTCAGGTGTAGAAGGGTCAATAGATTTAAATAATAAATGTTTACAACTTCAAAAGCTGTCATATGCATGAAATGTGTATGCTAATGACCTATTTGACCTATTCAAGCTGCTTTTGATATGTCCTTTGCTTGAAGCACCACAGACTGTCTCTTTCTGGTCTAATTTTCACATTTTGTTTATCAGTTTTATGTATTTTTCAGCATGAAAAGGTAAATAGGATACTTGGCTACACTGAAATAATTTCTACCCTCTTTATTTTTTTTATTCCAACTTCCCACGTAAAGCTCTTTATTCAAATATTAGCAGCATGAACTTATGTTTACAGTAGCCTTTTGCAAGCTTATTTTTTTCTCGAGATGGCCATCTTCTTTTCATCTTCACACTTTTCTACCCTTCATTCTGAATCCCTCCCAGCTTGACAGAGTACTTTCTGAAAGAGCTACTTTTTTGTGCCTCTTTAATGCTTTTTTTAAATGCAAACAGGTTGTTGTGTCCATACTGCCTTAACATGAGGGGTCTGGATTTTCCACCTTATGATATGTCCAGTCTCTGGAGTCCTATGGAGACATTACACTGATCTTGTCAGAACTCTCAGGGTCATTGAAGCAAATATTCCCACTACATCAAGCTCAGGGAGTAGGGAAGGACGTGCAGTTTAAACATAGCTCCAGCCCTGTTTTGCTTTCCACACTTGCCCTTTCTCAAACAATTTCTGATTTCTCTGTCAGATTATTTTGTTTTGTTTTGTTTTGTTTTGAGGGCTCAACCAGAAATACATTTATTTTCCCAGAACTGAAGCTAAAGTTCACCTCCCCTTATCTTAATAGAGTAACATTTCCTGCTCAATTACAATGCAGCTTCTCTGAACTACGTATTGTATTAGACTAGTGACACAATAAAAGAATATCCCATGCTTCAGCAGATTTAAAAAAAAATGAACAAGATGTCATTCAAGGAACATGTTACTTTTACTATACTCCTTTCTTTCAGTTTAAAACTGTTATTCCGTGTCCTGTCACAACAGGCCCTACTAAAATGCCTGTCCCTGTCTTTCTTACAAATCCCCTTTAGATATTGAAAGGATGCAATACGGTGTCCCTGGAGCCTTGCAATTACAGACTGCTTCAACTTCTTCCCTATAATTCCATTAATCCCTGTATTTCTGAGCCATTTTTTCTGATCCTGTTATCTCTTCTGTAGAAGTCCAACCCTTTCCAGTCCTGCTTCGTTGAGTTCAGCTTCATGCCCTGCATGAGTGACTTTCTGTGCCATTCTTTACGAGTGTTGCAATATCTCTTGGTTGTCCTGCTCAGTCAGTTGTCAATTTCTTTTTTTCTTTATTCCATGGGTTTGATTTTGTACATTCATTTACTTCCAGCCTCTTCTATTATACTTTGTACTATCCATTTTTGTCTCTCTGCTTTGGTTTATTTTGCCTGGGTGGCCTTGTGGTCTTTAAAAATCAATGTGCAGACTTCTTTTCTTTCCCTCCTTTCCTTCCTATTCATCTCCTTATCTAGTGATGTTTAGGATTATTCTTTCTTACAATCTTTACACTTCTCTCATGTTATTTGTACTTCTGCCACTGGTTAATAAAGTTTGAAGTCTTTCACTGTTTATTATTTCCCACTATGACCATACAATTCTGAACGTTACTATGTCATTAGATATTGCTGCTATTTTATTTCCTTAATATAATTTTCCTCTACTTGTTATAAAAGAGCTATGATGATGTGCTCAAGAGTATTTCAAAAGGGATCAAGAAGTTATGAAGACATTTAGCTAAAGAAGTGAAACATTCAGGGTTTATAGTATTTTCTGCTGTTCAATAGTGCGTTGTGTCCTCTTCCACCTTAGACTCAGTCCCTATAGAAATAAGCAGATGGAAGAAAAAACACAAGTATTTGGATAAAATTTGAATGATAAATTGATTGAGAGCCCAAGACAAGTGCTGTAGTCTTTACTTGACCAAAGTTCCTTTTGTTTCAGGTTACTTTTTGGCTTTCTTTTAGCTTCCTAGTCCGAGACAGTAGAAGTAAGAGAGAAGCCACACAACATCAAAGAAGTCCCCAGACTGTAAGTGGTTGGAGGTTAGAAGAATATGGTTCTTTTCCTCTTCCTCTAGTCTTTCCTGGGCATCTGCCTGTGTTCATCATGAGACAGAAAATTAGGGTAGATCTACCTTGGGTCTAACTAGGTATGACCTCTCACAGCCTCCAGAAAAAGTTCTGGGAAAGAGAACAATGTGTTTTCTACATCCTTTCTAAAGCAAAGCCCAATATTTGAAGAGGGAATTTTGAAGCTTCTTACAATTCAATGCTGAACAGACAAAACTGTAAAAGAGTAATTTGACAGAATCTAGAAATTGAGTTTGTAGATACTGAGAGAACTATGGGATCCTGACACTGACAAAATTAGGTTTGTGTATTTCTTTAATGACTTTGAGCTGTACCTTTGGTTTCTTGTCATGTCTGCATGTGCATACCTGAAATAATACCTGCCCAGAAACAGGTCATGGTGAATAACTGAATTATGTATGTGGAGAGTCAGAAATCTTACACAGACTTCTGAAATTCCAACTATAGGCAGAAACAAATTTAGACACCTGGGAATTTAAGATCTAAACAAGGTGTATATATACACAGCAGGTCACTGTGTTAGATACTATTACCAAGAGAGTAAGTATCCCCACTGTGTTCCCAGAATTATCTTAAAACTCTCCTACAGCATAGTGCCATGGCATGACTATACACAAAGTTTTGAAGCTTGTTCATAAATTTAGTTGAGAACACTGAAAATTAGTTTCAAGAAAAATAATATTTTGCATAAATTAAAATTTACAACTCTGAGACAGTATTGGAATATGTGAATGTAATTTTAGTGGGCTTCTCCTTCCATTAGTCTTGTGTGTCCGTGTTGTAACAGCGCAGCACTGAGCATCACAAAGAGGGGAAGATACAATACACTTGGTTTGCATTAGACATTTAGAATCATAGAATGTCCTGGGTTGGAAGAGACCAGTAAAGGTCATCTGGTCCAACCCCTCTACAGTAAGCAGGGGCATCCTCAACTAGATCAGGTTGAACCCTATCAAGCCTGGCCTTGAATGTCTCCAGAGATGGGGCCTCCACCACCACCCAGAGCAACCTGTTCCAGTGCTCCACCACCTTCATAGTAAAGAATTTCTTCCTAATGTCCAATCTAAAGCTACCTTCCCTTGTTTAAAACCATTGCCCCTCGTTCTATTGCTACAATAGATTTGCTACCCTATGTAGAGTGCTTCACGTGATTGGTCCTTGACCAAGACAGCTATAGCCCATAGGCAGGAAAGTAAAATTTAAGAAAAAAAGGAAGTAATCTTTTGTAACTATACTCAGTTCAAGTTCAGTCTATACGTAAATATGAGGACTTGTCAATACACAGTGTAACATAAACTCAGCAGCACAGAAGACACAAATATCCACGAAGGATTTCAATGCAAAGAGGAAAAATACCTACTTAAGAACAAGAAATAAGCATTTTATTGAAAGAAGCCTTGCATTCCATAAAAGCACTCTGACCGAGTTCTGGAGCAGATCCACCTTATCACCTTTCTTCACATTTCCCCAGTGGCAATAGGAGAGCTCCCAGATTAATTAATCCCTTGCAACTTTATTTTTTAACTTTTTAAATTTTGAAATTACTTAAATCTTCCTTAGAAAGAGTGCCCAGAAAATAGCTCAAGTAAAACATTGTTAAACAAGCTCCCAGAATTACACATGTTTTATGTAAACCCAGCTATCAGGAGGCTGAGGGGTCCTCAGTCTTAGTGGCTCCAAACTAGAATGTTCCCAAGTGAAATAAAAAAAAAATAGATGGCTAAAAAAATTATTTATTTATTTTTTGGGGGTCTGTGGGACATAACAGAACAAACACCTCTTCCTCCTTTGTTCATATGCTAAGTAACAGTTCTGGCTTTCTGTACTTAATTTTGATAGCAGTGTCATGGAAATTGCCCTCAGGTCTGATACTATAACTTTGTTTTTCAGAAGTATTTCTGTTCATGGCCAGATATGTTGCTCATCTCCTGTCCTTAAAATCAATTGTGTTAGACAATGGACGTCTGAGTGAAGAGCAAAAAAGGCTGTGCAGGTTTTGGCTGTAGTAGAGTTAGTTTTCTTCATGGTAGCTGGCATGGGGATATATTTTGGATTTGTGCTGGAAACAGTGCTGATAACACAGGGATGTTTTCATTATTGCTGAGCAGTGTTTACCCAGAGTGACAGCCTTTTCTGCTCCTTACACCACCCCATCAGGCTGGAGGTGCAGGAGAAGTTGGGAGGGGACACAGCTGGGACAGCTGACCCCAACTGACCAAAGGAATATTCCATACCATATGCTCAGCTCATAAAGATGAGGCAAGAAGGAAAGGAGGGACATTTGTAGTGATGGTGTTTGTCTTCCCAAGTCACCATTACGTGTGATGGAGCCCAGCTTTCCTGGAGATGGCTGAACACCTGCCTACCGATGGGAAGTGGCACAAGAATTCCTTGATTTACTTTGCTTGTGTGTGTGGCTTTTGCTTTCCATATTGAACTGCCATGAGTTGACGAGCTTTCTTACTTTTACCCTTCCATTTGTCTCCCCCATTCCTCTCAGGGGGAGTGAGAGAGCAGCTGCGTGGAGTATAATTGCTGGCTAGGATTAAACCATGCCAGGGCACAACTCTGTAGTTTGCCCCACACTGGTTTTGTGAAGGATTCTGGACAAATGAAAGAAAAAGAACTGGAAACAGAAAGAGGCAGTGGGATATAGATTCAGTAAACAGAACTGGTTTGGCTACAGAAGAGACAAACACCTTTGTACTGCAGTAATCTTCAAACCTATGAGGAGCAGAGATATTAACCTTTCCTGTCTGGACTCATGCTCTGAAGGCAATTCAGGATCAGATCATTTTAAAAGAAAGAAAAGGTTCCCACCGCTGAGTAAATCTCTATTTTAAAAAGAGCTTCTGAACAAAAAGCAGTTTACATTTGACTGCAAAGATTGTTAGAAGCCCTGGCTGGGTTTTATTCAACATTCTGCAACCCCTTCCAGACTGTCAGTCTGACTTAACAAGTAAGGGACTGTAATAGGTAGATAGGAAGCACTTAGATAGAAGCCTATAGCCCATACCATCTCTGATGGGAGATGGGAGTGGGTGCTTTAGAAATAAATTAAAATTGCAGAAGGACCCTTCCACTGGTAATCACTTGAGAGGTTGTTGTTTTTTAATCTGCAGATTGATTTCTTGAGATAAGGCCATGTCTTTGGATTTAATCTTTGGAAATTGTTTTGAATCTGGCCAATTATTCTTGAACCTATCCATATTTTTATGTTTACAGCATCCCCTGGCAATGAATTCCATAGTTTTATTCTGTTCTCCATGAAAACATACTTAATCATTTTATCCTAGTCAGAGACTGACCGTCCCTAGCTCACATCTTGGGATAAAGACTGGAAAAAATTACTTTTTCTGGGTCACTCATATGGCAAACCCAGCTCAGTTTCCTCTTCTAAACAGTGTCAAGTACAGCTGTAAGAAGAAACTTCTCACGCTCCATATGGGGAACCACTCTTTCAGTCTCCACACTTCAGATCCTCGCTGGAGAGGGGACGTGGTTGACTCCTGGCCCAAATAACTGAACCATAAAAAAAATCCATCTATGCAAGCACCAGTTCAGTAAATAGATCCAGGTGAAAAAAACCCACAACAAACCCCACAACAAACAACCAAACACAAACAAGCAGAACAGCTACCAATAAAAATGAACAACACACCCATCCCCCAAAAATTCCTGAACTGGTTCTGAGAGATTCCCCTATGTCCTTCAGCTCCTCTCCCTGACACTTCACTCTTAAGGACCTTTTCCATCTTGGGTTGCTTATTCATGAACCCAGAAATGTCTTGCTCACAGCTCTGTAGTCTCACCCTTGGAGACAGTTGATATTTTTGAATAAAAGAAATAATTTTCAGGCAAAAAAAAAAGAGTCACTGCAAAATACTACTTGGCTAACAAAATAATGGACAGATTCTTGGTGGCTGGGCTGTAACATCCCATCTAGCTGTTCAGCACTTCGCTAATCATCTCGAAAAAGCCAACGAAGAGAATCACTCAAACACTGAAAACCAGATTTCATTTACCTTAGAGGTATCAAGATTATTTGTACACTAAATATTTTAATCTTACTAAAAATGAGAATTAACAAAGGAACTAGGAACAGAGGTGTTTTGACCTTGAGTACAGACTTGTACTTGGAACTGCTGAATGCATCTCTTACCTTCAACTTTGTAGCTATTGCTCCAAGGAGCTTGAGAGTAGTACAGGCATTATGTCTGTATTCCTTGATGTATTGTATCCCATCACTTTTTATTTCACAGTTCATTATCAAGAGGCATTAACTTCTGTAAGAATGAAACTAAGATTCTGTGGAAGCTTTCTTACACCCCTCATCCACAGATTTGTGTAAGACTAAGATAATTCGGATGAAGAACGACATGCATGATTTTGTAGTCCTTGTATATTTTGGCTGGAGTTTTCAAAGAAAACTGAAGTGCTAAAGGAAACAATGAGATGCATAAAAGCAAAGAGAATAATCTGCTGGACTGTCAGAGACTGGTACTATCAGCTGGCTTTGCTGGTTAAACAGAGAGTGGGAAATGTCAACAGCTGAGTAAAAAATATTTCAGTAAGCAATGCCATTGATCTCAATAAGAATACTCGAGGACCTGAGTACTGCTATATATATAAAATCTGGAAACACCACACAAATTTCCTAAATTAGTTTGTTTTATAGATTTTACAAACTTAGTATGCTTTCATCATCTGAATAAGGATTTTGAAGAGCTCTCTCTTGTTAATACAAGTCATAACTTTAGAATTTTTCTATTTTTTTTTCAGTTCTGTACTAGCCTGTATAATTTCTAGGATACATATCAGAGAGGAAAGATAAGGAAGTAATATCAGATACTGTGCGGGTAGCCAAGTAAATTAGCAGAAAAGAGAGAGTCAGAGCCTGACCACTGTTGCCAAGTTTTTAAAAATCTATCTTGAATTATTGGCATAATGCCACTATGGAAGTGATGGAGTGATCCTCACCCTTTCCCAGATATATTTAATCCTAGCCAAAAATAATGTAAGAATACCTAATGTAGGACTGGAGCTCTTCTGTTCAGCCTTATTCTACATCTAAGAAACAAGCCTGACCTCTAAACAAGATGAGTTTCTGTATTTTCAAATGAAAAAGCCTTAAATAGTTTTTCAGCAGTGCACATGCTACACCACTATCACTCAAGGGAAGCGTGAGATACTAGCAGTATTCTTTTATTGATTCAAGTGTATTTAATGATTCTGTCAGAATTCTCTACAGCACAGTCATTATGGAAACAGACTGGACATGGGCAGAGTCAGAAAGTGAATCTTCTCCTTTTAAATGGAGACGGCACGAGACAGAGCAAGTGTGATCTTATGGGTATGTATTCCTGAAGTATTTCATGGGAGGTGTAATGCATCATGTTAGCAAACCAGGAGATCCTGCTTTGTCTGCAGAGAAGAATATGTACAATTAAAGCAACCAGTGTGAGCATAATTTCTTTATTGTCTGCAAGATAATGACAAGAGAAGAAGCAGCTGGTGATTTGGGCCTCCCTTTATCTCCCAGTATGCTGGAATGAGGACAGTGCAGACTTTGGTTTAAATTCTGTACACAAGGAAGAGATAACACCAAGTGTACAAATGCATCATCCTAAGTGGGTATTCATACCACCATAACCATTGGCGCCCCTTCAAAAGTGCATAAAAGGTACTGTAGACAAACAGCTGTGCACCTTCTCTCTCTGGACAGATTAGTCATCTCAGTCAATAATGCAAATAGAACACATCATGCAGAGTTTCCATGGGAAAGTGGAAACATTCCAGGGTTAACCACCTTCTCTTCCAAGAGGGCCTAAGTTAAAATGTTGAATTTGAGACCAATTTTCTGTAGGACTTCGGGCTATTCACTTATTTCCTCTGCTCTGACTGTAATATCTGTGAAAGAAGAGAGAATACTGACTCACCTACCTCAAAGGCAAACTAAATTAGATTAATTAGTTTGTGCTTGTATAAAGCTTTGAAAAATGTCAAGGCTATATAGCTATTGTTAAATAGATGGCAAAAAAAGGCAGACTGGACAAGTACAGAGCAGGACTGCAAAAGGTCTTTCTATCTTAGTTATTATTGTTAGCAGGAGCCAGAAAATAATTCTTAGAGTAGATATAGGTAGGTAGAAGAAATGTATAGAGCTGTTTCACAGAAGCATTTCTTCAGAGAATGCAGCAGGAAATGAGAGAAAGCACAAGTTGTTATCACTTCTGAACTTTTAGATTCAACAGGGCAATATGTTAGTCCTCCATCTCACTGGATTTGTCTTGGATTAAAATAGGATACAAATACTCCAGGATAGGGAAAGGTCCTGTTCACCTGAATGGGGAAAAAAGTACGATAAAAATTATCCCCTCCTTGAAAACTAGGGCCACAAGGCTGGGTGTAGTTAATATATGTAGTTAATTCTACTTCTTTATACAATGCTGAAAGGAATTTTTCAAGGAAAACTGCAGAAATCCATGTCCCATGAAGACAGTTTGAATATATGATGCATTTTTCTCAGAGGAGGGAGATTATTTAAAATCGATGTCGAAAGATCCAGCTCTCTACCCCTCCACCAATCCAAGTACACAAAATATTCTAAACTTCCTCATTCTATCTTGCAAAAATTCTGCTTTCCCACTCAGTTTGCCACCACTGGTCACTCTGTTCTATTTTTCACTTCCCACTGTCCATATTTACAGACATCAGGTTATTTAACTTTGCTGTCACAGAATTACTAGTCAGTTTAAAAGTCCCTCTTTCCTGGCAATTGCCCATTTCTTAATATTCTGGTACTTAGAAATACAAAGGTCATTATATCAGGCCTCTCAAATTGTGTCATCCTGCAAACCAGCTGGAAACAAATGGATCTTACTATTGCTGTGCTTATCTGTTTTTAAAAGTACAAGCACATTTGCCCGAGACTAAACATTAACATGCAAAGTTACAATGCTACCCAGGTATTTTATAGAAAAACAAGAAATATAAAAGCTCAGAAACTGAGGATACTGTAAAAGTCCCATTTGGAGTCATACTAGAAGGATTTTATTTGAGGAAGAGAATGAAATAGCTGTAAAAGAAGACAAGCCCTTCAAAAATAAAAAGCAAACAATATTTTTCCCTTTACAGTCGGTTGTGTAGAGCTATGACCTCTACAGCAGCCTGATGAATTAGGAGCTGAATTATGTGGGAGAGCGACTGCAGAGGGGCACATTCTCCTTCATTTAAGGCAGACACAAGTTTTGCATTTCAGAGTTATCTGTGTATAAACACACCCCTATGCACAAACAAAGGCAGTCTGTAGATTTACAGTGTAAGCAGACAATTCCACTTGATTCACCTGCAAGGGAATTTACAAGATAAGCTTCTTTTTTGCTAAACTTTCAATCCATTAAGAAATCACATGGCCTTTGCAGACTGATTTTCAAGTCGCCTGTATCTACAGGTTTTCAAAGTTAAACCCTCACCAAGGGCAAAAATCAACAGCAACCCCTCTAAGACTAGCAGGGGAGCTGAAAGCTAGCATGGCAAAAGTGTGGAAGTAATAACTCTGCAGAGTAGAGACCATCTCACACTCAAAAATGTGCCAGATTTCACACAGCCATCACTCTAAACACTACACCCACTGACACTCACCCCATGATTATCATCTCAGGTTATATTCCTCCCGAGCATCCTGCGTATTTGATTGATTTGCACTATTAATTTACCCACCCATCTGTGATCTCTTAGCTATTTAATTGATTGCCTTTAATTGATCTAGCCATCTGTGATATCTTACTCCTTTAATTGATTGTTTTTATTGATCTAAACGTCTTGCAGCTTTGTTGCCACCTAGATGGACCAAAAGTCACTGGCTGCTGTTGTTTACACCCCTTAATTCTTAGTATACATCTATGCACTGTCAGGTGTTTTCTGATGGAAAAGGGGCAGAGGATGAAGTCAAATACCTGAAGCTTCATCTTGCTCTGGTTTATCATGGCCAGCTATGGGTGGCACAGACTCAGGTGATTTCAGTGACACTTTTTCTAGCTAGCTGGGCATCAGAGCACTCGTTCTCTTCCCGGAATTTATTGAAATAAAACATGAAGAACAGAATAAAATTTTTAAAAATAATTATGGATAACAACAAGATTTCCTGCAGGGTTGCAAATCTCTTGTTTACTCAGATGTGTAGTGCAAGTGAATTCTATAACAGAAGAACTTTGTTATGTAGCTTCATCCCAGTAGTCAAGTACTACTGAGAAGCAAAGTGTCACTACTGATTTTAGCTCTCACACAACAGAGGAACCACTGCCAATAGGGAGTGTGGTAATGGTATTCTGAATCATCAATGGCATCAAGAGTCTCTTCTTCATGTAATAAGCCTTTGGACACAAAACTAAAGGCATAGGAGATCATATTTGATAGAGCAAATTATATGTAAAAGTGTAATTTTATGTAAAATTATGTAAAATACATGTAAATTATATGAGAATCATATTCTTAATCTAGAAAATGTGACAGGTCCGGTGAAGGCAGACGAGGAATTTGTAGGATTGGGAAAGGACTTGATGATTTTCTGTCATACAGAAGTACTCCTCCAGACAGGAGACAAGCAGCGTGGAAAACAAAGATGGGTAAAGAGTAGTAAAGGATTCACAGAGTTGAAGAGTAGCCCCCAAAGAGGAAAGAAAGAACACATGAGACAAGGGAAAGACGTGGGTGCAGAATTAAAGCTAAAGTGAGCCAGTAAAACCCAAGTGGAGAACTCAAAAGCAAGGAAAATTGGGAAGAAAAGTAACAGATAATTTCTAGTGAAAGCAGCAAAGACAGAGCAGATCACAACACACATAAGTGCTGCTATCTTGCCTCTGACTCTTGATTCAGAAATTCTGTGGCACAACTCTGACACTAGCCAGCACTGAAAACCTCACCAGAAGGAGGAAAGCCAGAGGAGAGAAAAAAAAAGTTCTTAGCTTCCTAGATGTCAGCTGTGCCCATAAATTCCATCTTGCAGGTAAGAGCCTTTTCTGTTTTCACATTTGTCCTCTTCATATGTGATTACTGTGGGTCCTGCATGCCAGAGACTATCCATATATTGTTTGACAAAATAATCCTTCCTTCAACTCCTAATTTTTTGTGTGCAGGTCAGTATTTTCTCACTAGAAAACTTGCAACTACAACTTTCTGATCTACCTGTTTAACAGACAACAGCTTATTACAGCCACTGGTGTTGACACATCACTGGTGTAGCAGCACCTGATAAATAACAGTCCTGGGTGTGACTCATGGTCAATGCAAAACATGTTTTCCTCTGTTAATTATTTGTTCATAAAGAATTCTAGTACCTCTCTCCTGGCAATGTTCACAGAAAAGAACCCCACCAAACTCACAAATAGTTTTATTTTGTCGCCTGTCTTTCTGGGTTGCATCACTTTCCCTCAGGCAGAAGTAAAATAATTGTTTGAAACACAGACATTTGCTTACAGCTGTTTCACACAGCTTTAGCTGCTCAGTTTTCTCACCCAAGAACTGTCTGCTGCCTCTCAATTTCTAGATGTCATCTCCGTTTTAAACGCCATGAGATGTTCTTTGGTGGTGAATCAGGTCTCATTATTTTAATTAGAAATAGACAGGTTAATGACTATTGGAGAAAACCACTTTTAAGAACAGGGAAGCTGTTTGATAGTCACCCTGCTACCAGTCTGTCAGTATCTAGTCTGTCATAGAAAAAGATAAATCTGAAGGAAAGCTTTTGAGCAGGCCAGTAACTCCTGCAAATGGGAGTTCAGGGTTTTCAGGGTAGAATGATCTCAGGAAACCATGCTGTTGACTTAACCACACCTCTGCATTCTGCCTGGAGTCTTCAGGGACAATTTACCAGAGTCATATGAACTTGTTTTTTCCTTCAGGGAGAAGATCAGGTTTAGTGAGAATTAAATCCTCAACAAAGCTTTAAGTTGTCCTTGTTACAAATAAAGTGGTGATTCCGTCCTTCATTCATATTCAGCAGATCTGCTGAACTCAAATCCACATCTTCCAGAGAATTTTTCTCTTCATTTTATGTGATCAGTCAAATTTCTTCATGAGACTTATATTTCTATAAGGAAACACAATGAAGCATTTAAATATATTTTTAGTAAAAATATCTGAACTTGGCTTTTCTTATAATACTCCAATTTCCAAAGCTATTGCCTAGAAACCGAATGTCAGCTCAGAGGTTAATGATGCATAAATTGCAAAATAAAAATAATATTTTTTTTAAACCTCCTCTTTAGAGACACATGATTTAAATTCACCAGCCACCTCAAGCAGAAATTGGATTTCTATTTTCTTTTGCTTTACTCCTACTTATTCATAATATACGTATCCCACGAAGGTCTGCTATACATCTTCACCCTTTTTTTTCTCCCTCTCCTCTTTGCCTGTGTTGGGACTTAGGCTGTCAAGCTCTTAAAGCCATATACTTTATTAGTCTGCATTTCACATAATACAGTCTCTTCCTTTTCCTGCCCCTTAGGCTTCATACGACGAAAGCAGAAGTGAATATTACTTTAAAGAAGGGAAATCATTTACATTTGGCCATGTAGTGGAAATGTTAAAGTGGAAGCCTTGGACTGATTAGATTGTTTCAGAGCTTTTGTGTGACTTTGACTGATTGAACTTGCCCGTGGCACTCCGAATGGTAATGATACTGTGATTATTTAAGCAGCAAGTAACTTAAGGGTAGGCTGAGCATGTTAACTTTGAATTTCCAAGCTGCTACCATCTTGTCTTTTCCCCAGTTTGTTTTCAGCAGTACTGCAGTATGGACTGGGTGGCATTTACTGCAGCTGTCCTTTACCTCCTTCTAATAGTTTAATATTGCTGTATGATTTTGGGGAAATGTGTGTATGAGGTTTCCATCCTGGGTATGTCATGGGCATGTCAAGGCACTAAAATGGTTCTGGCACTAAGGCAGATGAGCCTCTGTGCCTCCCCTCCCTCCCCAGAAGAAATTATCAGGAGGTGGACAGCCATGGATACTCGTGAGGAAAGAGGATAAGGAGAGAGCTCACATTCTGGATAAATAGTTGAAGAGTCTACAGGACTCGTGATAGCTTTACAATATTGTGTCTTATTTTACAACGCCACACACAACACTCTCAGTAGCAGAGCATTTCCCCTCTTCAGACAGCACCTCCTGCATTACCATATGGCATGATTTTTTTCCTCCTTCTGGGGAATCTAGCAGGTGGAGAGAAGGGCATGAACCTGTTTCCTCCTTTCCTTTGGGGGAATGGTCTCACAGCACAGCGCATTTGCTTTGCTCTTGTCCTGCATGCTCTCATTTTGCTTCTAAGAGCTTCATCATCTCAGTTCCCCCACGTCATTAAGAGACAGCAACCTTATACTTCTGTGATACTATGCTAGTTTTATTTCTATTTGTAGAACTCCTTTCATAACTGTTTTAACTTGCAGCCTACACGCAGACATCTTCTCTCTTGTATTCAGCACGGTGCAAATAATAATTTCCTGTCACATATTTTCTATTCAAATGTAATTTTATTTTATTTTTTTCATTTTGGGAAAAAATAAGTATGTAAGTATCTTCATTTTTATTTTAAAAATCTAAAGAACAAAGTTATTTTAAATAAGCCTGAGAAATAGATGATGATTGGAATGGCTGACATGAATTTTTCCATCACCGAAGAAGTTCGTAAGAAATGTAAATAAATATTTTTCTGATGCCTTAAGAAAAAAAGAAATTAAACACGACTTCCACACTTCTTTTTTGTACCCCTTGCTTTTAAAACACTCACAACACACTTCATGTTTCTGGAGATATCTCTTAGAGTCTTCTGTACTTGGTTTCAGAGGGAGGCACGAGTGTTTGCAAGTCCCTTGCAAACAAGATAGTAGGTTTTATTTCGGTTTTCTGGTTTCTATTTTATCAAGCATTACAGGAGTTTATGGCAATTTAACTGGGTAGAAGATATGCTATCACACTATGAGGACATATAAAGGCCAAAGCAATTTAGTATCAGAGGCTACAGAGACAAGTTGGTAAAGGGCTATGGGACCTGAACTGCATTTCAGGAAGTGTACGGTTTAAGGAGTATTAGAGCTTGGTAAGGAATTTTTCTTACATTCCTCTTCTTAAAATTCAAATGTGCATTACCAGTTCAGCAGCTTTCTGGCTACAACTTAAATGCTCAAAATAAAGACTGAATTACTAGCAAGGTTACTTTGGATTTTAGATTACTCTTTGAAATAAAGGGAAATACTGGAATGCAAGAATTATGAGAATACTTGGGGTCTTGGGGAACTATCAAGAAAAAGGATAAAATACAGAACCATTTAAATGATGACCAGAGAAGACCAAGATCTCTTGATGGGTAAATGCCCCATTCTGACTTTTTACTATCTGTATAAAATAAATGACTTTATCTTACCCAGGCTACACACATCACTTGCAGAAAAAAAAAAAGTCAGTCTGGAGGGATTTTTTTAGTATAAGGTGATAATTTATGTATCATCTACTTTTAATACCAGAACCCTCTTATGTTTTATCCTGGAACTGACTGTTCCAGAGGTAAGGGTATAACACTTGATCCTACAAATCACGTAAAAAACATGCTAATGACAAGGGCAATCCTGTCTTTTACTCAAAGTTGCAGAAGAACCAAAGAGGGCTCCTTTTCCTCTCCGTTTGTATGGGAGGTAGGTATCAAAGCAGTATGAATGATATCATGCTAAAACATGTCTCAGGGGTGTAGAAAAATACTTGGATTATTTGAAGTGAAACTCGCCAAAACACACAAATTTGGAATTTTCTGTGTGTGAATGAGAAAGGAGAGAGCATCTGATGTTTTAACAGTAAAGCAATTCCACAAAGATTTCAGAATTCTTTAGGATACATTTAGGAGATACAATTCCAGAATAACAATACTTCATTTTACATCAACAGCAACTGATTATGTGTCATTAGCTTTAATTACAGATGCAGAGATTTTCTTGATTTCAGGATTGATGATACAAAGTCATGAGCACTCTTAACTCCAAAGTGGAACTTGGAGAATATGTTATGAGAGCACTCAGTGTTTCCAGTGCCAATGTCTTTCCTATTCACCTGTGATTTAGGTACAGTCTGTAAATTAGTATCCAAAGGAGAGTGTTTTTATGAGGCCATTTAAAACTAAATCCTAGGGTCCAGACAGTGGCTACAATTTCCACTGATTTCCATGAAAGAAGCACTAAGTAACATTTCAGAGGAGAGTTTTAGAGCATGTGAAAAAGCAGAAATAGTCATAATGCAAGATACAGGAGAGTCAACACCATCAATTCTAATAGCCACTTCATCTTAACCATGACCTATTATCTAAATGTATAATAAAAAGTTATTAAAAAACATCTTGTGTGTTATACATCTGAAAAATATTTTTGAGAATATATTTGTTACCAGGGTGATGTGTTTTTGCAGACTATGAAACAAGTCTTGCTTCTGTAGTCTCTTAAGATACTTATGAATCTACAGTTCCATATGCATTCATAGATGTACACGATTGACTGGCAAAACAAGTGTGGTATGCTATGGATTTTAGCTCCAAAGCAGCAGGCCTGTTTTCTTCATATGAAATTGCTCCCAGGCCACAGATGTGTACACCATGTTTAATCCACAAGTTAATTAAAATGACTGATTTAGGGGAAAAAAATAAAATAAAATGGAAAGGACAAGTCAAACCTGCTGCTGGCGCACAAAGAATTTCACTATTGCTTTTGGTAACTTTTTCTGCATATCAAGAGTATTTGACCTGAGATGTTTCAAATGCATATGATCTTCATGGTCATTATTCCCACTGAGATGTTTTCCAATTGGCAAATTAATCTACAATATAGTTTCCTTAAAAATAATGCTTTTTAAAAAAACCCGTATTTTTAAATTACAGTAACTGTTACCTAAACCATCTGAAGGAATCTGGTATTTTTGTTGCTGTTTAAAACAGCATTTTACTGCTAATAGGATCATGATATTGCCAGCTAGGTTTGAAAAGCAGACTTCTTGCACAGCAGGCGCTCTGCTTGTTTATGTAAAATTAGTTTCCTTGCCAATAGGAACTACATGAAAGATTCCATAATGATTTTGCTATGAATTAGAAGTGATGAAACATCTGGCTTCTTGCATCAGCTGGATTTGCAGTGCAATTTTAATTTTTTCAAGAACTGAAGAAGAAAATTTATAATTCAACATTTCAACTAATAGCAGTCCATTATTCTGTCCAAGTAAAAGTAAAAGAGATATGTTATGTGAGATTATATAGGTCTTTAAAGGAAAAAAAAAAAACAAACAAAAAAAACAAACCCAGTGTAACACTTTTGATAAAACCTGGTGTAAAACAATCCCCCAAAGCTTTAGTATGTGTAGGCTGTGGGGAAATTTAAATAAACAAAACCCGAACCAACAAGCAAACAAAACCAAACAAAACCCCCAAACAAACAATAAAAAAACCCAAACACAAACCCCCAAGCTGCTTGTGCTGAAACATACGTACATACTTTGTAATGCAAAGCACACAGAATAAGCCTTTCTACATCTGGTGCAGAGAGAACCTACGCTGAACTGCAGTGCCAGACTCACCTTCCTGAAGTACTTCAAAAAGTAGAGAGAACAATATTATTCCCATGAGTAAACATTTCAAAGATAGGTAGTCATTACATTTTTTAAGTGATGCCATTGTCTATTTCAGAATACAATCAAGAAGAATTTAGCTACATGACTGAGAAATAAATCTTTTTGCATGTAGATTTCTTATGGTAGAAATCCGAGCAAGTTCCAAATAATTCTGAAACATAATTCTTTTTTTTTCTTTTTTTTTTGTTCTTCTTTTTTTTTTGTTGTTATAAAAGCAGTAATTACACAAGCATCATTATCTTCCAGTAACTGTGAAAAGGATGCTATTTTGGTTTTATTTTCACTCTCGAGATGTTTCTAATCTTTCACTGTTAGCTATCTGTTCTGCACCTGGTGAAATTGATAAGAAGCACTGTTGGGCAGGCAGATAAGTGCCTGAAGTATGAAACCAGAGTAAAAACATATTAGAATTTCAAAGATGTTTGTCTTATATGTACATGTAAAAAGTCAATCTATAACCACCCCCTCAGGTTATTCTGTGATTTAACATTACATTTAAGTCAACTAGACTTGCAAAAAAAGGTTTTCTGTCGTTTAGAGAAGGTTTTGATCTCTGCAAAATTAAGTAAAACTGGAACAATCCCAAAGAATTAACGGAATCAGAATTTGGCCCACAGGATTTATTACAAATTGGAAAAATATCTATAAATCCCTTGTCATGGTTATTGCTTTAGAGGAAAAGATAAGGGATGTAAACATGGATAAGAACAATATTCATGGAATAAAAAACCTTCGCAGCTTCTCTGCTGTTGAGTTTATGTTTTAAATTATGAATTCTGATTAATTTTGTTATGGATGGGAAAAGAATGTATAGTCTTACTTCTCATCAAAATTATTCAGCTTTTTTAACCTCTTCAGATTCAGCATTTGACATGCATGATACATCACAAGTGAAACCTGACCGTAGCACTACACTTTATAAAGCTGTGTATGAACCAGAGCTGTATTTTAAGCTCAGGATTTTTGCTTTCAGTTTGTTATATTCAAGAACTAAGTTTCAATTGTCTTTTGTGCACAGTGAAGGTCCATATCCTTAGAATGAGAAGTTAGTGTTGGAAGTTTTGTCACCAAAATATCTAGTTACTCTGCTTTTTTGGTTGCCTTGTAACTCAACCTGACCTTCCACTCTTGTCTTAGTCAAAGATTTAAGTGATTCTGAAAAGAAAAAACAAAGCCACATTAATGGAGGTCTCATCCAGTATAAATCAAAGAGAACTTTCAAAAACTTTTTAAATAAAAATGCTTCAAGTTTCAGCAGCTTTCCAAAACTTTACTGTCTTTCCAGAACTTTTACCAACTAATTTAGATTTTTCTGAGGAAAAAGAAAAATAAATTAAATTAATACATACAGTTCAAGTAATGTCTTTTATGACTTCAAAACCAAGCAATTGTGTTTTGGAATTGTGCATCTGTTGCAAGTTACATCCCCAACTCCAAGTCTGCCTGCGTGAGTTTGTACCAAACACCAGGAAGAAAGCAGTAGATGGGGGACTGAAAAAAGAAGTATGGGCACCCACCTAAGAGATCAACCAGTGGTGTATGCAGCAGTCAAACACTCAGTTAATATGTTTACCTGCTGAATCCACCCGAATTTTCTAACTCTGAGCTCTAGTTGGAGAGCACACACACCAGACTCAGACCTAGTGTCACAAAACACTAGAACTGGAAACATACACTAGAAGCAAAAGTGCACTGGGCTTTCCTGGTAGGATTTCCTCCAGGTAGGAAATGTCTGAGCCATCGTGATACTGCTTCATATCACGTTTTGGTTCAGAAATGAAAAGATCCCCTGGTGTTTTGTTTGCTTTTTTTTTTTCCCAGCCTCTTCACCAGACTTTACTAAAATGATGCGGTCCATGCCAAGAGTGAGAAATAAGCTGTGATAAATGACTGATAAAACATACAAAAGAGCAAGGCCATGGGGAACTGTCATCACAGGGAGGTGGGAGCACCAAAACATTTAGGTAGATGACTCAAAAGCTGAAAAAATGTCAGGAGCTCTACTCGGTGAGGAGCTTTGCTGTAAAATATGAAAGTCTGTGCTATCTTTGAATCGCATCCTCAGGACCCTAATGAAAGCACACACACAAAGATTCCTGTTTTAAAAAGAAACCTCCTTCATCTGTAGCAAACACAGGGATACATATTTTTCATCTCTTCCTGTGTATTAAATGCCCGTGTAGAACAATACGATTTAGCAGGGGCTCAGCCTCATCCCTGTTCTGTGCAGAGCAGAAAGTAGCCATCCAGACTGATGACTATGCACACTTCCTCCACGCCTTCAGGTGACGTGGCAATGGCATAACACTTAGAAGAGGAAATGCTGTCAGTTGGACATGTAGGAAAGTCTGAATGAGCTCAGATCATTCTCAAAATTGCAGGAATCAAAAGGTAAAGGGGAAGGAAGGTCTGAGCTCAGAGTAGAATGAAAAGCTAATTTTAAGGGACAAAGGGGATTAGCACACAAAGAGCAGCTGTTGCAGATGGAATTACTTGTAAATGAGATAGAGGCATGTTTGTTGACCTTCTATATAAAATATGAGGTCAGCTACATAACTCTTAAGTGCTAGGTATTTGTAAAGGCACCACTATAATGAATCCTACCAGCAGCTTGGAAGAGAAGAGACCAGGTTTGGCGGTGCCTTGGCCATGTTAAAACACATTTTTTCCACTGAAAAGGCATCTTGCTAATTCTTTGTTTTCCCATTGCAGGTCAGATTTATTAGACCACACCAAATTTATACAGTCAAGATGCCTTTAATCACCAGGGCAAGGAGGGAGGAAAGAGTGAAGGGAGAAAGAAGAAATTAAAGCAAGAGTAAGTAAAGCCTTTGTCTGATTCCAGGGCATGTGGATGGTAATAAATCTCAAATGCATTTTTATGGAACGAGTAATTTGTTTGTTCTTTTTCTCAACAGTGTGCACATGGAAAGCATAAAGAGTAGTGAAGTTTGGGGGATCTTTACTATTTAATTCAGTCTATAGGACTGCATGTATACCTTGAAATTCATTGTACTTTACATGAGCCACACCCCAAAGACTGTCGCTTACTTTTTGTGCCTGTGTAGTAAGGGTCTGGGGATTTTTCTATTTAGTCCTCCCCATGCCTGCCAGAAACAAAGTTCTTTATTTATTTTTGTATGAGTAAAGAGTCACTTGGGAAATTGACTAAGAGGCATTTCTGAGAAACTGCTTCTCAACCCCAATGCTCAGTTATATTACATGTGAAATAATTTAATAATCATACTCTTTCAAGGCTCTATATGCATCCTCTATCCACGTGGAAAATGTGGGCTAGAAACTTCTAATACTTCTACCAAACACCAGAAAATCACAAAAAATATTTGGCAGATTTTTTTTCTTTCACAGAAACATAATTTCTATGCTTAATGCTATATAACAAACAAATTAAATCCCTGCAGCACTCTTCTGTTTTCTCTGAATACTTTTTATTCTAGATTAATTTAGGAGGGGAATAAGGCAAAGGAATGAAGCAATTTATATTAAAAAAAAAAGAAATAAAACATGAAACAGGAAAAGGACTTCTCTTTAGCTCTTGCATTTAGCGGATACACTTTTAGATGACTGCCTTTCATGTTTTAATACTCTGTGGGCTAAAACAACAATGCTGCCAAATGTTTTATACACAGAATTTTGAGGGGATTTTTTGAGTTTTGATGTTGGGATATTGTGGGGTTTTTTGTCAGTTGTTGTCATTGAATTTTTTTATCTGATGGTGTGCTCGATCACATTACAGACATGCCAGCTGATTTTTCATCAGCCAGACATTCATCAAATACTTACAGCATGAATTGACCCGTGGACAATAAAACATATCTGAATTTGTCCACCACCTTGAAGCCATAGAAGTGTCATATCCAGGTGAAACCAATGTTTTCCAGCGTGTGTATCCTGCATTTTGCAATGTGTATATTCATAACGATTCAATTCAAGTCAGCCACCTTTGTCTTTAATTCACAAGAGTCTCACAGCAAAATTTCTTGCTAGATTATCAAAAGCATACGTTGATTCTGTTTGTTTGGAACATCCAGCTGTATTAAGACTAAGCAGTCATATAAATCTGAATTTAAATAATATCAAAATGAAAGAAAAGAAAAAAAAAAAGGATAAACTTACACTAACCAAGTAACAAAATATGTAACATTGCCTTGCAAAGCAAGCCTGCCTGTCATACCTGGCAGAGGGATCTTGGCATCCCTTCTGCTTTCTTCTGCATTTCTCATCCCATCATCAATGAAGCTTACAAGAGCCCCTGAAATCATAGAGTAAAAGCATTTCTAAATCTGAATTCATAGCTAAACTGCATCCAAAATTTCCACAAACTGGAAAACATGTAAAACATTTACATATGTACTTTGGTATCCAGGTGCAGATAGGATAGATACCTGAGAAATTATGTTAGTGAATTAACATGATGATGTCAAACTGATGGTAGAACCATATTTTTAGCTCCAGCCTGCCAGGGACACGTGGTGTTCAGGTCATCTGGCACTAACACCCATTTGTGCAAATGCTTTTGAATGAGGATATGGGTCTTACAGCCCCTTGGCTCCACCAGTGGTGGTGTGGGTGGGGAGAAGGACACCACACATGTCATGTGGGCAGCATCCTGCCTATGCAGGGGGGGGTCAGTGCTGGTAGTTTGCTGTGCTGCTGATACTGGTCAAGGGGCAGGGTGTGAGGAGGTAGGGTATCAGACTCCCAGTTCAGTATTTTCACATCTAGTAAATATATTTTTTTTAAGAAGGTGAATACTGAAACCAGTGAATGAAGAACAAAAATGCTACACTACCCCAACATATACTATGAGCAGGTATTATCTGAACTGTCAGAGTAGTTTAATACTACACATAATCCTGAATCCCCATGGAAAACCCTCAGCAGCTGATAACCAGAGTCTTAATGCCCACTACATAGTAAAATACACCCTACATACTGTCTATAATTTCTGTGTACCTACTTTGGGAAATACTTCTGCCATGCCTTTTATTAAGCACTCAGACTATTTATGCAACTTCTTAGACATCTTTTTGCCATGATTTGAATTCTTTATAGCCTTCATCCTTTCTAGTCAGTCTCTGACGTTCAGTCTGCCTTTGCTGGGCAATAGCAGTGAAAAGATAATGAGAATACAACATGGGACATTTTCAGGCATCTTCCATGATTCTCACATTTTTAAGAGCAAATCCTGGCGAAATAAAGGAAACCACCCAGATAACCTTTGATCTTTCACCAGGACAGCCGTATTAAAGCATGTATATCCTGGTGATGCAGCTTGATTTTGATAACATTTAGCTGTGAAATACTGTTGTCAGGACAGTGAGAGCTGGCAGAATGCCACTTACAAATTGGTGGTGTTCTTTTCTCTCGAGTCAACACTGTAGGCAACTGCAAGTCAACCCCTCCTTCTATCTCAAGCAAATTGAACTGGGGAGTCCCATAGCGTTCACTCCTGTAACTTACTCTATTCCAAACTCTTTTCATCATTAGCTGTAGTTCTGTGGATCTAAAAAACTCTGAGGTTCCATACCTTTTGGTTTGATTCAGGCAGCATTTTCTTTCTTTAGGCTCTTCTCAGTCTGGCAGAGGTTGAGGCCTGGATGCTACCCAGTTGGCTGAAATTCAGCCAAGATAAGGCATGTATTATAGCAACCCGTGGAGGAAAATACTTGGTTTCATTAGAAATGTACTAAGTTTCTCAATCAGATCAGGATTTGTGGCAATCGACATTAAAGTATCCCAGGGCTATGGGGGAGGCATTACAGAATCACCACACCTTCCACACTTTTTACTTTGACTCTGTGGTCCATTCACCCCTTATTTTTAATGCTTGACTTCCTTCTACTAGTGGTCTAATTTACCTTCTGCGAGTCCTTCAGTTGCCTCCAGTGGGGATTGGAACAGGCTCTGTCCAGAGAGCTCATTCTTCCAGTCTAATTAACTGGTACTTCCAGCATGAGGCTGGGGAAAGAGACAATGTTCCTCCTCATCTCTGCAATGTGTGCAGGTTACTAAGGCATGTATGTCAAACTGAAATTGCTAACCAGACTCTATAAGTGAAAGTTATCCTAAAAACAAATTCCAAGCTTGACTTCCTATTATGTTGGAGGTGGTTATCTGTGATGGCTTAACCTCAGCCAGCAGCTAAGCACCACTCTGCTGCTCCCTCACTTCTTCCCCCTTCTAGTGAGATGGGGAAGAGAAGAGAATCAAAAAGGAAAGGAAGTAAGCCTCATGGACTAAGATAAGAATGGTTTAATAACAAAACTAAACTAAACCAATAACAATAATAATATTAATGAAAAGGAGTATAAAAAAAGAGAGAGAGGAATAAAACCCAAGGAAGGACAAGTGAAAGACAAGTGATGCACAATGCAATTGCTCTCTGTCTGCTGACTAACGCCCAAGCAGCAATCTGCCTCTCCTAGCCACCTTCCCCTATTTACATACTGAGCATGATATTCTAGGGTATGGAACATCCCTTTGGCTAGGTCGGGTCAGCTGACCTGGCCGTGCTCCCTCCCAGCTTCTTTTGCACCTTCTTACTTCCAGAACATGGGAAACAAAGTCTTTAACTTAGGATAGGTGCAACAACTGAAACATCAACATGTTATCAATATTATTCTAACACTAAATCCAAATCACAGCGCTGCACCAACTAATAGGAAGAAAATTAACTCTACCTCAGTCAAAGCCTTATTATCTCATGAGAAAAAATCATCAGAGAGGTAAAAGCCAGACAGTCTCTAAAACTGACTTGAAACAGAAGCATATTCACCTCTGACCATGTCTACAGCTACACAGAGTTTCAAAGGACATCTCTTTGGTCTGGCTTTGTGCTGATGGTGAACTGGAGTACCCCTGGCATTTATCTGGCTGCTCACTTCCTTCGGGGTTCTCTTTATTTAAAGATTCATACACAAATGAGGACATGGAATCTTGCCTTTTCATTATAAAATATTACTGGCACAATTTCAGACATCTAAAAGTGCACCTAACTGCCACATGTAATGAAGAGTGCATTTGTGTTCAGATATATTATTTTTCATATGTTTTAAGACAACCTATTAAAAAGGGGGATTGCAATAGTTACTGTATTCAGTTATGAAGATACTTTTAACCTTTTTTAAAGAAAGGAAAATCTCATGTTTTCACTTTTGGCAAGAGTACCGGTCCTTTTCCTACATTATCCTACACATCATGCAGTCTGAGAAGAATTAATTTAGCTCACTAAACATTAGGTATTCAGCGTGATTTGAGACATTGTGAGGTAGTGAAATGTCTACATGAGACTGGTAGATGTGATTGAAATCTTCTGGGAGATGTGTTTGCTTCTTGAAGGTTGAAGGACATTGGAAAAATATATGGTAAAAAACTAACTCAAATAATTCAAAAGGCCAAATAATTCAAAATACCTTTGGTACTATTCCTTTGATTTGTTTTGAAACTTCTAATCATAATGAATTTTCAAGTGGGGTAATTTTAGTGGTGATGTTAATTAAACCCAGTTACTGATGAAAACTGCTCAGTTTTTAATCCGTGTCCTGGAATAAGAGTAATCTCTTCTGACTTAGATGTTTATAGTGTAAATTTCAACATCCAAACCAGGTCTTTAAATACAGTCAGTGGAGAGAAATAAATCACTTCTCGAATAAGAATCATCAGGCTTGTTTTAAGCATCTTTTTAGGATAAGAATTGCTAAGCCATACAATGGTATCATTCCAAATTTCCTCTCCAAACTGCCCCTTGGTCTTATCAAAAGAATAACCAACGCTGGAGGATCTACTGTGGCTATCCTGAATATGAATTTGAAATTCTGAAAAGTCAGAGATTTGAGAAATTTTCAATGCTGACCTCAAGATCAGAGTAGAAGAGCAAGTTTTCTCAAAGGAGAGGAAAAATTGAAGCATGAAGATCCAGAGATAAATGCCACATATTTTTGGCCACATCAGCATGTGGCCCTTTCTTTTATCTGCATCTTTTGCAAATTTCTGACTGCCTTTTCATGCTACCCTGGTATTTTGATTTACTTTTTGTTCATTTTTAACTTCTTATAACACAAATTCCTTTTTGAAGAATTCACCAATGGTCTCACCTAAAGGTTTGTTCCATTTCAAGGTATTATCTCTTCTTAACCAATAAAAATAGTTGAAAGGAATTAATGTTGTATTTTAAACTGGATGAGATCCCTTAGGTAGAAACCATAGCTAGTTTCTCCATGTGTGTGTACCACTTCTTATGCTCTCAACACCGTATCAAAAATATTCCAGTGTTGATGTAATGATGGTGGTTTACAAAGTCTTCATCTTTAATGCTACACAAAGGCAAAACTGCTGCAATTGGGTGAAGTTATGATTCATCAGATCCTCCAGAAAACCAGCCAACCAAAACCAAAACCCAAAACCAAACCAAAACCAACAAACAAACCAACAGAAAAGAAAGAAGTTGCATTGTCATTTTCATTCCACTATATTTGCAACACGAGCAAACCCCAAGAAAGACACACATGCTACCTCTCCATCATTGTTCTAAGCTGTCAGAATGAAGAGATCACTTGATAGCAGAGCTATCAAGACTTATCACTTTGATTTGTTTGGGTTTGGTGGGGCTTTTCTATGAGTGTTCTTATTTTGTTGGTGGTGCTTCTCCATTTTATAATCCTCACACAAAGTGGCCCTAAACATCAGAGTACAGTAGAAGAGATTTTTCTCCTGTCCTCTGAGGTAACCAGAAATCTAGGGGTACTAACCTTGCTATCTATTCAGTCTACCTTCTGACACATGAGTTAGAGATCTCTAGAGTTATGTAACACTGCTCCAGCACAAAAAAACCCCAGTTGTTAATAATCCTCCACTAGACAGTCTTCAAAGTGGGATGGTTCTCAATAAGCACAAAAGACTAGACAACAGTTTAACGCAGAGACACTTCTGTTACTAAATTACATATTGGGAAAAGAGGGTACTTACTAAATAGTACAGGTGTCAAGAGATTGCAGGGAAGATCATTGCAATGTCAGAAGTGTGCCTTTTGCTCTTAGTGGCTATTTTTGTCATTTACTTTTTTTTTTTGTCCCTTACTGTTGAGTGCTACTAAACCTCCCAGCTGTTCTATTACATGCTGTACTCTGCTGACAAACAATACTGTCAGAAGGCTATGGTTCTTTAAACGACCACTTCAAAGTGACTGCTGCTCACAGTATGTGGTAAGCATAGCAAGGTTCTTAAAAGCACTAAAGGTGATTAACTGCCACCTCCTTCTTCAGCACATTAGTCAAAAGCAATCTCACAAATATTCCAGGCAGGCTAACATCTAACTTCTCCTCTTGTGGATAGAACATTGGTGACAGCGTCTGACTTGGCAAGCTCACCAGTGTTTGCTGTCAGAGTAGCATCCTGTCCCAACAGTATGTTGCAGTCCAAATATTACAGTCTATATCAACTGCTTAAAGGGCTGCAGTGCTGTCATTCTTAGCCTGACTTTGCCAATGATTTCTGTGAATTGCTTACAGCAACAATTTTCTGGTGTGATATAGATTCTATTTTCAAAGTGCACTTATGCTTATGGTCACAGAAGGTCTTAGGTACCCAAAGCAGCACTTTCACAGTATTCAAGCAACCCAGTCCAGCCACAAGTCCTCCTCTCAGGTGCTTGGAAATTTATAGATGCCTGTATTGTCATTACCTTTGGAAACCAAATGTATGCTCCTGGACACATATGGGCACTTATATCACGGTTGGGCATTGCAGTTTCCTGCTTATTTCTCTCGTATCTGTATTTCATATATTACCTGTCTCTGTAACTAATGTTTATAGCAATAAACTCACTGCAGAAGTGAAGAAATCACACTCACCTTAAAGCATGTCGCTGCAGTAGTATATGTAATGTTTCTGAGAACAGAAAGATAAAACAAGCAAAGATAAATACGACTGTAGGTAAAGGAGGTACTAACTAGGAATATGAGCCCTGGATTCTGATACCTGTTTCCAACACAGTCTCTCCAAAACCAGCATTGAACAGCATTCAGAGTAGTGCCAGGTGTTCCTTAATCTCATGTCATTGAGATAAATCCTCAAAAGGAATCATGATACTTCTGCTTTCCTACCACCCAAACCTTGATTTCCTTCACGTGTCCTTTCTGAGACAGTTGCTCTGGGAGTCTTTACAAACCCAGCTGAAGTAGGAGTGAAAGAAAATCAGACTGTTTACCAAACTATTCAGCAGGATGGATGTCAGAACATTTAGTTCTTCACAGGGTTTGGTGGTATGCAAATCATGATTTTGGAGGTCTTGGCTGTGTCTAAAGTTTGGGCTTCAGGTTATATACAGAGGTGAACAGGAACACAAATTTCACAATGACATCAGCATACAATTCTGTCATATAAAAGAGATGTGAAAAACTAGACTCCATAAACCAGGAATGTTATCTTATGCCTCCTAACTGCTAAAATCTCTAACAACTCAACACAAAAGAGTATTAGAACTTGAGCAGCTGAATCGTTATGGTGCAATCCTGCAGCCCTTTGCTGCCATCCTTTGCTGATGGCACTCAGCCCTTCCAGGTGGTAACTGCATTACTTACTCCACCTTGAATAAGAATAAAAAGAGCAACTCAACTTTAAAAGCAAAACTATTTTTTATCAAGACAGTAATTTCAAGGATGCTAAAATTTATGCATATCCTGTAAACAAAATCTTTCTTCTCTGTGTAATTCTGGCCTTCCCCATATTTATAGGACTTCTCTCACATCTTCACATTTAATTAATCTCTTATATTGTGACCAAACAGGCCAAAGATGAGAGAACATTCTGCTACTTACTTGTTCCTGCAAAATCTTCTATTCTCCTTGGGGATAACATAATAAATGATAGAACTAAATTGATGTTCCTGTCTTGGCAATCAAAGGCACAGTAAATTAATATCCACGAAGAAACATGGCAATTCAAAATATAGAACAAAATCAAGGATTTTATTCCTTTAATACAATGGGCCTGAAAAATTAAAATGTATTTACATTAGGGCCTTACTCTTTCAACATTCTATTTGTCACCTTAATCAAAATGCATTGATCAATGTAAAGACTTAAATCACTGCATAGGAAATAGATATTAGAGTATTTTATAGCATCTGCTATTTTTTGATTTCCATAAATGATCTATGGATTATCGTTTTATATCCTATATGCATGTTTAAACATAAAGATACTTCAGTTCACTTCAGAATGTGATAACATGAATGAGAAGGTACTATAAGATGCCTTTAATTGAGTTCAAATTGGTTGATTGGACATAAAATGATGTTAAACGAAATTTTAGCTAACAGCTAAGTAGTTTATTATTTGGCTCTATGCCAAATTGTCCCAAATTCTCGGGAGTTAAACATCAAAACAAGTGAAGGTGAAAATAGAAAGCAAGTCAACTGCTTCTGCTGTGTGAATTCACATTTTTAGCTTCTGTTTGTACCGTACTTGTTGACAATATCAGCACACGAACTAAAGAAAAATAGATGAGAAATTAGATTCATGGCTGCAATAATAGAGCTATTTTGGGAACAGTGAAACGTTCTACATTTACTGAAGTAGAGACTTCTTTAAGAGTATATATTAACATCTACGTGCTATGGAACATTGTGATCTGAACCCTTGTATTCTCTAGGGGCACACACTTACAAGAACAGTTGCCTGCATTTGCTACTCTGGAGTAGTCAGGTAGATACCCTGGAGATTCCACTGAGCTTTATCAAAATCTACCCTGCTATGCAAACTTCAATCCAAATTAAAATCTACCCTGCTATGTAAACTTCAATCCAAATAGATTTGTACCCTTCGTGCACAGAAATACCAGCAACCTGTTGCTTGTAAGCCCTCGGAGCAGGTAAACCCTGGTATGCCGTGTATTTTGAACATGTATTCTACACTGTACTGAGATGACCTTGCCAACCACAATGGAAGACACTCTACCTCTGTCTCCACCTACTCCAAAGGTCTTTGCCATCACCTCATGAGAGGAAATCAGACAGAGCTGGTGATTCAGGCTTGATGAGGCTCTGAGCAACCTGATCTAGTTGAGGGTGTCCCTGCTTACTGCAGGGGGGGTTGGACCAGATGAGCTCTGGAGGTCCCTTCCACCCCAAGGTATTCTATGATTCTATGATTCTGAATGCATCCTAGAAGACTACAGCATCATGTGTGCTAACTAAAAAAATTGTATAAATAGCCCATATAGAGATAACATATTAAATTCAGAGCAAACTCAACCTGCCTCTGAGGATAACTGGGATGCCAGGCATCCAATTTAAGGATCAGTCTGAATTAAAGCTACTCCCAAGACTAGGGAGCTTTGTTAAAATGTGCCTGTAACGCAGATGACAAACAGTCTTTAAAATGCATAAACGGGTTTCTATTGCATTCTAGGAACTGTATTTCAAATGCATTTCCTGTGAATATTAGAAAATCTAAGTTTTCAGAATGGTATTGGAAGAAACTGAAACATTTTTTGCTGAGGAAAATTTCTCAATGCTGTGCGTGGTTATTTTCTTATAGCAAACCCATTTTGCAAACCTGTCAAAGGGTTAAAATAGATGTATTTCTGACAACACGCAAAGAGCTGGGTTTTATTAAACTGCAATTTGCTTCAGTAGAAGTGTTTTGTTATTAGAACAAACATCGTAACCCTTTTTATAACAATATGCAAAAATGATGCAGTAAATTACAAAATAATGAAAAAGCTGTAGTGATAATAGTTTCAAATTTTCAAATTTTTCTTGTAATAGGTCTGCTTATGATAGTGAAATGGGAGCTACATTGCTTTTTCTTCTGTAATAACTCTACAATTTCTAATGTTTATAAACCAGCCATAAAATGCCTGCTTCTAATTGTCTTGGAACATGTAGTTCAAAACTGAATTTAGGAAAGAAAAGAAAATCTTGTTAGAGCTGATTTGGTTGCCTTTGTTATTAAAGCTTTTTCCTAACACGTTCAATAATCCTCCCTGCTAGAGGAATGACTGGATGAAATACTACTTGTAGTGTATATGTACAGGATCTGGCCTTGAAGTAGGATATAAATACAGTCCATAGTGCCAGATGCACTAATTTTGTTTTCATTTTGGTCTTATTCTCTCTATTTTGAACTTGTAAACATTATTTGAATGTAAATAATTTGTGCTTTTGGCCTGGGAAGTTAACAAACGTTTCTGATATTCAAATACAACTCCTAAACTGTTAATATTTCCTTATTTACAAAAAGTGAGTTGGCAAGACACAATTGTAGGAGTTCTTTTCTGTCCACAATTGGAAGTCTTTTACTTTTAGGATTTATCCTTTAAAATTTTGTCTGAGATTTTGTTTTATTTTATTTCCCTGGGTGTTTTTAGTATACATGCTATACCATACAAGCTTCACTTTTCCTGTGTTTCTTACTGGCTTGCTTTGGGAAAAAGTCACTTTCAGCAATCTTAAATGTCATGCCCTTCTGCTGCATTTGGTCTTATTTAGTAACCTTCACAAAAATAGAATTATCTTTTCTCTCGAATCTGGATCTGGCATCTTCAAAGTTAAAAATTAAATCACATTTTTTTAGCATATATTTACCAATCTGTTTGGGTTTGGTTTTTGTGTTTTTTTTTTTTGTTTGTTTGTTTGTTTTGGTTTGAGGTTTTTGTTTTATTGTTTGTTCTGAATTCATCATTCTATCTTCTTGTTTAGAACTTCATATTAAACTAAAGTCCTCTACATCTACAGTGAAGTGTAAAGCAAAGAGTTCCTATATTCATAGAAAATACAGAACATTCCCTTATCTATTCACATAAATAATTGTCTGTGACTTAAAATACTGTTTTGCAAAATCAGTTAACTATTAATAAAATGCAAATAATAAAAGTTTTACTGAAAAGATATTCTTTTTTTTCCTACAGAAATAATTTCAGGAAAAATAAGTGTGTCAAAATTTGAGGTTGAATAACTTCACTACCAGTTGTATTTCCAGACTTAATAAGTATTAAATGAAAAAAAAAATTATTTGAAAGTTTGAAAGTTTTCTGAAAATATGTAAAACATCTTACTGTCCTTAAGCAAAGCCTTTGTTTTTATAGGATAATAAACAAAAAGAAGCTTTTTTAAGCTTAGTAAGTTTGTTGCTGTTGTTTCCAAAGAATCTCCACATTTAAGAATAGATGTCCAGAGATACATCACTTTTTGGGGGGGGTTTTCTTTGGCCTTGTTATTTTGACTAAATATTACTGCAAACTTCAATTTTAAATTTGAATTTTGCTCCATCAGTTCCATTCTGTGCTATTAAAACTCATTTATAAACAGTAAGCAAACAGAATTCGAGTGGTTAGTTCTTCAGAGAACGAGAAATTGTGACACTGCCCATTTTCAAGGCCAGCTTCTGATCACCTGCTTTTTCCATGTTGACAAAAGGCAGTTCTCTCTTCAAAGTTTATGTGATGGAGCACATGATGGTAGGGACTTTGGATTTCACAGGCCAATTTTGTACCATTCATACGATTTTTCATAAGCACACTAGATTTCATGCTAGAAGATGTTGAGGTGTTTGCTCTTGAGCCATGGTCTGTATGTTCTTCTGAAACCTCTGCTGCTTAGAAATGTTAGTAAAAGGGAATCATGTAATGTATAACTTTGCAATGTCCATGACAGGAGAATATTTATCAGGAAGCAGGAGTGAGAGGGTATTGTCAGCTCCTGAAGTATTCTAATTTGTATGGGAAAACCTTCCTCGAGCAAAACATCCCAGATATTCTAGTGTGCAATGCTAAAAACCAGAGGCAAGAGAGAGGTGCATATAAATCCCAAAGAGGCCATCTGTGCAGTCCCTAGCCACACAAGCTCATTTGGATGAGATTTTGCTGTATATAGCTGCTATAAAACTGGATCATTAGATAACCTTGTATGCACCCCAGCCTACTATTTACTACTGCAGGCATTTTCGAAGCTATACGGGGGGAATGCAGCCAGACATATTTAAGAAGATTTATCTCCTGACCATTTATGATGGCATTCTTCTAGTATTCTTCAGGGAAAGGGATCAAAATCCACGGAGGAGAGATGAAATTGTCCAAAAATCCCACAGGATTGTATGACATTGGTATATTATTCTGTCTTGACCAGTAGAGTACAAACATATCCACAGTTACTTTTATTCCTGCTGAAGAATTTTCTTTTTTGATAAAGCAACAAACTTACCATCTTTCTTTGAAACCTTGCCAAGCTGCACACCCCATAATGGGATTCTTCACTTTATAGGAAGGAAGGGGACATTATTTACAAACTCCCATATAGGGTAAATGGAAATTGAAGTGTAACAAATCTGTTCAGCTCCTTTCTCATTTATTACCTGTATAAGTTTCGTTACGATTTTTTTCTTCTCCCAGATGATATTAATTTGAATAACACCATGATGTATGGTGTAACTTGCTGAAGAATTTAATGTTTAAAATGATATAGATTTTAAAATACTCCTTCAAGCCATGAATAATAAGTAAACATTTCATGCACCTTAGAACATAAATGTAAATCTAGCGTTTTGTTATTCCTTTAACCAAGGAGTTATTTTTATTTTCCACACTAATGTGTCCACTCTTTCCATTAATAAAAAAACAGAAAAAATATCATGCCAGATTTTTCCAGTTAATTACCAAGCAGAAATCTTGATGAACAGCAGGTATTTTTACGTTACCCATTAACAGTTCCATCTACTGTGTATGCTTATTTCTATTATCATCTCCAAAATCTATGAGCGGAAAGCAGCTGCATGCTGAGTTATTGACAGGATTAAAGGAAGCACACAGATAAAAGAAAACAATGTTCTTGGGGAAATAACTCTTTTTGCCCATAAAATATAAATCACATATTCATAATTGGAATGTGCTTTGGGATTTCTGTTCTTCCTACACTACATAAATACCTGCAGTGCTAATGCATTTCTTTAATAGGAATGAAAAGTCATTTTAAAAGAAGCATAAGAATATGTTCTTCATTTTTGCTTCACTTTGCCTGTGCCACGTGCTACAATATCACTGAGAAACTGTAGATATCTCCCAAAGCAAGTACTGGAATGTCAGAATTTCATGAACTTTTCCAAGTATCATCAAAGAGACAGTAAGGCATCTTGACAGAGACACACAGAGCCAAGGTAAGGCTGTGGGGACCCTTCCTATGTTATTTGTTTCATTTCTCATGCAAGTATTTCATCATTTATTTGTTGACATTTATAACAGCTCTCATTAGCATAAAAATAAACCTCCCTGAGCATCTAACAATGGAATTACCATTCAAGCCAATATTAACTCTGTAACTTCATGGAAGTCATTTGAAACAATCCCTGGGTGAAATATGAAAAAGCCCAGCCCAAACAGCAGCATTTGCATCCAGGAGTATCTTTTCCATTACTATTTTTACTTTTCCTCTTTTACTGGGCAAGTTGTGCATTATTTTCTGCAGAACTCCACAGGACAGAAGACAGTTGCTGCTTTGCCATACTAGGGGCATGGGCAGCCTGCTGGGGAGAGAACCGTGGACTGTTGGTTTCAATTCTTTCATACAGAAGAGGAAATGAACTTAGATCTTATCTGTTTCAAGGTAATGTTTCAAATAGAAAAGTATAATGTACAAACTCTGCGAAGCCATCACAGCCACTCACTACCTGCTGGGTTTTAGAAGCATAGGTCCATTGAGTTTTTAGAGAAAAAAACCCCCAAAACATCCAAAAAACCCCAAAACAAAAGGCTCAGCTGCGTTCCTTTGAAAGAGGGATCAGAAGGAGATGCAACCAGTAGCTAAGTAAGCTGTAAAGATGGACAAGCTATGATTCTACCCTGTCCTCAGTATGTCCCTGCTGGATGGTTTTAAGTAGATGCCTTTTCAGCAGCCTGAAGCACTGTTCCATCACCTACAACCTTTCCTGTGTATTGTAGATGCATCCTGTGATCCCAACACAGGCTTCTGTATTTCAGACTGCTCATATGGAAACCGTAGGCTTCTGAATCCCTGATATTATGGCATTTAAATCCCTATTCAACAGATTTAAATCCCTATTCAACAGGAGCACCTAACTTGGAGCACTTCTCCCTTGCCATTCTTTTTCTTTCTTTTTTGTGTCTTTTCTTTCAAATGTCCATTTTTAGTGCAAGTCTTGACTGTGGGAACATTCTACAGATCCACATTGGTAGAAAAATATCAGTATTTTCGTAAAAATAAAACATGACTTTGAGTGCTTTGTAACATAGTTGTAAAAAATGAGCTTCAGTAGAAACATGACATAAATATGGCCTGCTTGGCCCGAGGGGAACACAGCATTTAGTAAAGCAGCATGTATCTTTCCTCTCCACAGAATGTATTTAGGTATATGAGGTGAGTTTTGAGGTCATCAAAAATGGAAGGGTACCAGTGACCAGAATTCCTAATAAGTCTATCCTCCATAGGTTACTGACACCTTCAACATTGACCTAAAATAGTTCAGGTCATATTCCTAAAAGAGTTACACATCAGTGCAAAATAATCCAAATTTATTGTTGGACTCCATAATGGGTGAATTTAATGAACTGTTCACTGAGATCACCATATATATGACCTTGAACAGATTTTATATAAGGAAACCAAAGCAAAAAAACCCCAAAACCTAAAAAACCCAAACGAAAACAAGATGAAAATAAAATGGAGCATGTCCCTTTATCAGACTTTCAGAGATTTTCATACTCAACTGACACAATGTTCACATGTAATTTTGAAAATAGACTGGCAAGATGAGGCCCCGTTTAATTCCTGGATTGGTAGATACAGATCACTAGAAAGTCTGCCTTAACCCTGGGAGAATTCTTCCGTAAGAAAATGAAGGAGAAAGATGCAGGTTATTTTTCTCCAGACTCCCCAGAAGGTTTGTTGTGCGATGGTATTTGTAACACAAATCCTTGTGAAAGTTCTGGGCATTACTGATTAATTTAGGATTCTGCAGGGCATAGGATTTAAGCAAGCCAGGAAGTCTGAATTATGCTGCAATCCACCCTATCCTTTCCAACAGACCAAAACAAACCAGGAGGATACAAAGGTAAGTCAACCTTTGCCTTATCTTCCCTGCCACTGCATACTGTCTGCATTTCAAAAGCATTACTCAATGTGCTTTAATGATGTAAGAAATTACCTGAAAAGCTGTTTATACACTAAGAAAAAGAAGAATCTGATCAGATTGATAAAAACAATTAGGTG